>JAVSCE010009723.1:0-56299 GCA_032199065.1 Smutsia gigantea
ACATTCTAAATTAAAAATAAAGCTTTTAGAAATTAAGACTCAAATTCTATGCTGGCAGATTAATTAGATATATCTATCCCCTAGCATTATCTCCCACTTTCTCTCCACCAGAAAGCCCCAAGGTCATTGTTGGCAGGCATCGAAGTAACATGAATACAGCTTCTCTCCCAAGCAGGCTTCTCCTTTCATACCATGTTTTCTATTTTTTCTCATCACTTCTACTGCTCAGTCCATGAGACTGTACCTCTTTCTGTTGAGAATATACCTAGAAGTAAACTACAGGGTTCACTATTGTCTTAACTATCTTTGGCTTTTTAATTTTTCACATAAAGTTTAGTAAAAGCCCATTAATACTGACACAAACATCACTGCTGAGTTTTTATTTATTTTTTAATTAAATTAAAAATTTTAATTCTACTTAACTATTTTAAAGAAAAATTGACATCTTATAATATTCAGCTTTCCACTTCTTGAACCTGGTGTATCTACTTATTTAGGTTTTAAATTTCACTCCACAATATATTATAGTTTTCGGTGTTTTGAGGTCTTTGCATATTTTATTTACTCCTGAGTATTTATTTTTTTTGATGCTATTATAAATGACTTTCTGTTTTAACTTCACATTCTGGTTTTGCTATTGTTGGTAAACAGAGATACAATTATTTCTGAATATTTCTTATCCAGCAACCTCAGAATAGTTTCTTAAAACTCTAAGTTTGCAGATTATTTTGAACTTTGTATATACTTAATGCTTTCATCAATAGTTTTATTTTTTCCTTTCCAATCCTTTAACAGGCTCTTTTTCTTGCCTTATTGTACCGGTTATTTCCTCAAGACCAGTGGTGAGTAGCTGACAGCCTTACCTCATTCTCACTCTTAAGGGAAGCTATCAATATCTCACAATCAAGAATGATACTTGCTGTTTTTTGTAAATATTCTGTATTGCTCAATATGCCCTTCCATTAATGTTTAAGTGTTCCCTTTTTTCCTAAATCACAAATGGGTTTTGTGATTTCTCAAGTTGCCTTTTTGGTACCTATGAAAATAACAATGAGATTTTTCTTTTTTAACATCATGAATTACATTGAGTTTTCAATCTTAAGACCACACAAACCTTCTGGGAATACAATCCACTAGTTTGTATTATCATTTTTACATGGCACTGGATATCTGCTATTATTTTAATAAAAACTTTTATATCTTGCTCATGAGAGACACTGACATAAATTCCTTTCTTGTATTCATGAGTTCACTACCAAAGTTAGGTGGCCTCATAAAACCTTTAAAGATTGTGCTAAGTTGGTACTACTTGTTTCTTACCTGTCTCAATTTAATATATGGGAAATTTTGTAAAAATTGAGTCAATTTCAAAGGAATGTGTCTACATCATTTACAATGGTGAAGAACTGTTCATGTTATTTATCCCTTTGATGTTTTTGTGTCTGTAGTAATGTGCTCCTTTTTATTTCTGATGTTAATGAGTTCTGTGTTCTCCTTTTTTCCCTTATTACCAGATGCCTACAGACTTCACTGATCTCATTACAGAACAAACTTTGGCCTTTCTGACTGTGTTAGTCATCAATTTATTGTCTCTCAGCTGAAAATCCAGTCTACTTTGTGCAGTTTTGTGACACTAGAGCTTGAAACTATAAGCACTCATCCTTTGTTTGTAAGCCTGAAGAATAAGCTGAGTTAATGGGGCATTGAACCTGCCAGGTGATGGAAGCAGACACTTGTCCTTCAGGTTCTGGTACTCCACTGCTATTTGGCTGGAGCCCAGTGGCCTCCCAAAGGCACTCCAGCTGTGCTCTCAAACCAGCCCATGTCCTCTAGCAAGAGCCCAGTTCTAGTCTGCCTACATCCTTGAGCAAAGACAGGTTCCTCTACAAACCAACTCCAGCCTAGCCATACTATCTGGCAATGGCAGGTCATGCCTACAGAGCAGCCCCAGCCAGGACTTCTGGTCAGTTTATTTTGACACTGTGGGTAGCTTATTCCTGTTTATCACAATCTCTATGAGGAGATCTGAATCTCTAACTTCAAGGGCACGGTGTCCTCTCCTAGTTCCTTTATTGTTTACTTTTTTCAACCTAGAGGTGACAGCTTCTCTTCTGTATCTGCTAGTTCTAGACATATACTGTCTTTTTTTACCCTTTTAGTAATCACTTCTCTTCTAGTTATCAATTCCTTATATTAAATTATCCCCATTCAAATAGTGTATGTGTTTCCTAATTAACTGATTTTGCCTTTACCTTTATTTCCTTCCTTCCACTTTGTTTTATTTGTTCTCTATTTGAAGAAAGGGTCTATGGCATTTATCTTTGTCTTTATCACAAATCCTATGACGTTTGCATTCTACCCCATAACATGCTCATTAGAACAACTATGCTTCCTAAAAGTACAAGTAAAATTGATGGTCATGTTTATTCTATGGCTTCTAACCACTCTTGGATATGAGTATTTCTAAGGCACACAGGACTAAAAGTATCCTAAAGTTCCCATCTAAGCAGAGTTTCAGAATTTTATATTACACTAAAAACATTGATACCAAGTAAGCAGTTACTCCTTCCATTTTCTATGAACCTCATAAATACTTAATCAGTAAAGACAGGGGAGAATATATTTTTACTTGGGATAGAGTAGAATACAATACCTAGGCCAGAAGAAGATGGTTAAATGTGTTTTCTGTGCAAACCTCTCACCTACCAATTTTCTTAAAGTTCTACACTATTAAAAAAATCCACAAGATAGAAATTCAGCTTAGAAAAAGTTATGAAAGTATTTCCAAAATAAACTGTAAAAAGTCAGTAATTTAAATAGGCAACATACCTGTACTCATTAGTATAGTCAAAATCTTGTTTATTATGAGTTGGCTTTAAGAAATTACACTCTATAATTCCCACTACTCCAACTCCCATATTGTTTGCCTGAAAAATAAAATGAAATCAGTGTTTTGAGCATAAAACATGGTGTTCAAAATAATTACCCTTCCACAAAAATTTACAATTCGTATGAAACATTTACCCGTATTTTATTCCATGATTCTCATGAAATTTAGATTCAAAAACAGTATCTGAGGGGTAATTTAGTTTTCTGGGAATTAATTCCTAAATATAGGGGAGGCTTTTTCCAAAACCACTTCCACTGTTGTCAAGTATCCACTTAGACAGTATCCTCACTCTCAATTTTATACAAGGGGGAAAAAAAGACCACCTTTACTGGGTGCAAAACCACAACTAATTCCTTTCAATATTCATTGTGCCTTGCAAAGGCCTAATATTCTATAAGTCTGCCAGATAAAAGTTAAAGTCATTTATCCAAAGTTACACATCAGTTGCTAACTGCAGTGAAATATAAACCTATGTTAGCTGAAGTCAACTTACCTCTAAACCTGCTGGTTTCAACACTGAATTCAAAGCATGTAAGTCAAACATTCTGATTATCAGCATGTGATTAACAAGGGTATTTTGTTCACAATTATAGCTGAATCGACAAAAAGTGAAAAAATATGTAACTTGTGAAAACTTTCATAAATACAACTATAGATGAAGCTGTTTCAAATCTAATCACAACACTATGCTATGAAAAACTGCCAGCGCTCCCTCAACTTCTAAAATTTGTAAGCCAAAGCACCCTTCAGCTTGCAGTTCTTGTTCACCTTTCTGGCCTCATCTTGTCTCTCTCCCATTACTCCAGTGCCCACTTACCATCCAGTCCAGGCACAGCAAGTAACTCCCTTAATGATGCTATATTCTCCAAAGCCTCTTTCCCTTCCTTTGCACATACTCTTTTCTCTCTGCCTGGAAAGCCCTTGCCAGACCCAGTAAAGTCAGCTAGGCTCATTTCAATCACCACTCCCCCAGAGAAGCCTTTACTCATGCTCCAAGAATGTACCACATTCCCCTCACCAAACAGAAGTCTGAGGGCATGCTCTCTATCTTATCATCTTTTTATGCTGAGCACCTAGCATGGCAAATCATACCAGGTATTAGGTAACAAACGTTTACTGGATCCACAGACTGGAAATAACAGACCCAGTTGATCATGTGGTAAAAAAAAAAACATTAAAAGTTACTTGCAAAAGCCTGTTTTTAACAAGGTCAAAAATTAACATAATGCGAATTTAACAAACTGTAACATAATGCAAATATAAACTGAGTTGGGTAAATGGTAAATGTATCACACTGAAGTTAGGCTCCTAAGTGATTAAAAAAACAAGTACATTCTGTTACAGATACAATGTTTCTTTTGAAACTCAAAACACTTGAGAAATAAGGCCTATTACCAAAAATGCAGTTTCAATTACCAGTGAAATTCAGTAATTTTAATTATAAAATATTGTTGACAAAAACTAGTATTTTAATTATAAATAAAAATCAGCATTTTAAGTAAGTTATTGATACCTCACATCATGGTTGCCAGATTTCTGGATTTTTAGACTGAAATTAGTGGTTACAAATGAAAGCCCAACAGAGTTTTCTTTTTACAAAAATGCTATATTCTGGGCTCATGTCGTAAATGGACAACCCCTGTTGAATAATATTCAAGATAAACCCACATTCTTATACTGTGCAGAGCTTCTATCACTCTATAAAGACTTTAGAATGAAACAGGAATAGAAAATGAAAATTAGGTAATTAGAAAGCAAAATATGCCTAGATTTAAACTTTCAATAGAACTGATTTTCAGAAGTTATCAGTGAATTCATCACACACACACACACACACACACACACACACACACACACATACACACACACCTGTGAAAACATAAAAAGAATAAACAAATTAACATAGAAGGCAATGTTCATATTCAACTGAATTACAAAATAATGGAAGTGGTTAAGGAGGAAGGCTCTAGTGTATTTAGGAAGTAACTTCAGAAAAGTAAATCCCCTATTAGGTACTATTTTTTAGTCTGCTTGAGTCAGCACTAACTAAAACCAACCAATTTCATTCCAGCATGAAACAATCAGGGACCCCTATCCAACTTCCATCAAAAGATCTGCATCTATATCCAAGAGCCATACTCATTGGTAGGTCTAGAGCCAAGTTAACTTGTTAGCCCCAATTTCCTCATCTGTAAAACAGAGATTTAAAAAAATATTCTGTCCCCCATGTAAGATTCTTCAGGACCAAAATAGAAATTAATATAAACTATTTTAAATTCAAGTGCCATTATCAGTATTACTCAAAACACTGACATTTGAAAGTCATGAAAAAAGCACATTATTTCACATTTGACCCAACAACATGTTACACTTTTTTAAGAGATATGAACATTTTCAGATATAAAACTTACCCTTAACTGACATCCTACTTTTTCATAAGCTTTGATGAGTCTATTTCGGTGATACATCATTATTCCATAATGATCTTTATTTCTGCAGTTGAATCCAAAAGTAATTCTTACCGTTTTGGTCTTAAATGTTAAGAAAAATTCTGAACACATCATCTCACTCTTCAAGTCATTCTATTTCATTATTTTTTTTTGAGTCCAAAAGTGCATAAAGGCAAAGTTGGAGAGGAGGATTAGAATCCATATCATGATAAAGGGAGAAAAGGGGGAGGGAAATATTCTTGATTAATATATCTCTATATGGCATCGTAAAAAGGATACTAAAAATTTAGGTCGATAAACATCACGTTCGATGAGGGCAAGACTCTTCGAAACAAGCTGTGTCTTTACTTTCTGTCCACGTAAGATGATCTGCATTCTTGGCTTTAGATACAATATACTGCAGTAAGCCTGCAAAGACATACAATTATCTGTCCTTTCCAAATAATTACCTATGTATTTTTTTGCCATATACGTTTTTAATTTCTTTTACATATTTTCTACCATATGCACATATTATGTGTATCTTTTTAAATTTTGGTATCGTTAATGTACAATTATTTGAACAACTTTATGGTTACTAGACTCCCTATATTCAAGTCCCCCCCCACATACCCCATTACAGTCATGGTCCATCAGCGTAGTAAGATGCTATAGAATCATTACTTGTCTTCTCTGTAAATACTGCCTTTCCCATGTCCCCATCCCCCGCTACATTATGTGGTGCTGATCGTAATGCCCCCTTTTCCCCCTTGTCCTTCCCTTCCCACCCATCCTCCCCAGTCCCTTTCCCTTTGGTAACTATTAGTCCATTCTTGGGTTCTGTGAGTCTGCTGCTGTTTTGTTCCTTCAGTTTTTTCTTTGTACTTATACTCCACAGATGAATGAAATCATTTGATACTTGTCCTTCTCCGCCTGGCTTATTTCACTGAGCATAATACCCTCTAGCTCCATCCATGTTGTTGCAAATGGTAGGATTTGTTTTCTTCTTATGGCTTAATAATATTCCATTGTGTATATGTACCACCTCTTCTTCATCCATTCATCTACTGATGGACACTTAGGTTGCTTCCATTTCTTGGCTATTGTAAATAGTGCTGCGATAAACATAGGGGTGCATCTGTCTTTTTCAAACTGGGCTGCTGCATTCTTAGGTTAAATTCCTAGGAGTGGAATTCCTGGGTCAAGTGGTATTTCTATTTTGAGTTTTCTGAGGAACATCCATACTGCTTTCCACAATGGCTGAACTAGTTTACATTCCTGCCAGCAGTGTAGGAGGGTTCCCCTTTCTCCACATCCTCACCAACATTTGCTGTTGTTTGTCTTTTGGATGGTGGCTATCCTAACTGGTGTGTGGTGGTATCTCATTGTGGTTTTAATTTGCATTTCTCTGATGGCTAGCGATGTGGAGCATCTTTTCATGTGCCTCTTGGCCATCTGAATTTCTTCTTTGGAGAAGTGTCAGTTCATGTCCTCTGCCCATTTTTTAATTGGCTTATTTGCTTTTTGTTGAGGTGCATGAGCTCTTTATGTAATTTGGATGTCTACCCCTTATCAGATATGTCATTTATGAATATATTCTCCCATACTATAGGATGTCTTTTTGTTCTACTGAAGGTATCCTTTGCTGTACAGAAGCTTTCTAGTTTGATATAGTCCCATTTGTTCATTTTTGCTTTTGTTTCCCTTGCCCAGGGAGATATGTTCGTGAAGAAGTTGTTCATGTTTATGTCCAAGAGATTTTTGCCTATATTTTTTTCTAAGAGTTTTATGGTTTTATGACTTACATTCAGGTCTTTGATCCATTTTGAGTTTACTTTTGTGTATGGGGTTAGACAATGATCCAGTTTCATTCTCTTACATGTAGCTGTCCAGTTTTGCCAACACCAGGTGTTGAAGAGGCTGTCATTTCCTCATTGTATATCCATGGTTCCTTTATCGTATATTAATTGACCATATATGCTTGGGTTTATATCTGAGCTCTCTAGTCTGTTCCACTGGTCTATGGGTCTGTTCTTGTGCCACTACCGAATTGTCTTGATTACTGTGGCTTTGTAGTAGAGCTTGAAGTCAGGGAGCATATTCCCCTTGCTTTATTCTTCCTTCACAGGATTGCTTTGGCTATTCAGAGTCTTTTGTAGTTCCGTATGAAATTTTAGAACTATTTGCTCTAGTTCATTGAAGAATGCTGTTGGTATTTTGATAGGGATTGCATTGATTTTGTAGATTGCTTTAGGCAGGATGGCCATTTGACAATATTAAGTCTTCCTACCCAAGAGCATGGGACGAGTTTCCATTTGTTAGTGTCCTCTTTCTCTTAAGAGTGTCTTTTAGTTTTCAGGGTATAGGTCTTTCACTTCCTTGGTTAGGTTTATTCCTAGGTATTTTATTCTTTTTGATGCAATTGTGAATGGAATTGTTTTCCTGATTTCTCTTTTGGCTAGTTCATCGTTAGTGTATAGGAATGCAACAGATTTCTGTGTATTAATTTTGTATCCCACAACTTTGCTGAATTCAGGTATTAGATTTAGTAGTTTTGGAGTGGATTCTTTAGGGTTTTTTATGTACAATATCATGTCATCTGCAAACAGGGACACTTTGACTTCTTTCTTGCCAATCTGGATGCCTTTTATTTCTTTGTGTTGTCTGCTGCGGCTAGGACCTCCAGAACTATGTTAATAAAAGTGGGGAGAGTGGGCATCCTTGTCTTGTTCCTGATATTAAAGGAAAATCTTTATGTATGTATTTTTTCAATATTACTTATCCATGTATTTAAATGAAAATTATTACCTTGCTTTGATAGAGGAACCATTTTAACAGAATAGACTATAAAGATGTATTAGGTAATCAGATTACTTCTCATTAAAAATAAACTCAATATCCTGTAGCTAATAAAAATGATTTGTAGACAATCTATTGACTAATACAGATGCTGACATTAAGTGAAAAAAGTTACAATATAGTGTGTATGACTTTTATTTTTAAAATGTGTATACATATATACACACAAAAAAGACCATGTTTTCTGACTCTTCTGTCAAGTACATGTATTACTATTGTAGTTTAAAAAGCACTAATAAATTTTATTTAGGCAGAAATAACAAGCAAAATCTAATAAACAAAAGGGGCTATGGAAAAGGAAAATATCATAAATAATGTACCAACAATTAAGTAGACAAGCACTGTACTTTTTCAAAACTGAGCTATGACAGCAGGAATCCAGACGTGCTTTCAATTCTTAATGCATGAAAGTTTAGATACTTCAGAATCTTGACCAAAATTTGCATCCTAAATCATGTTAAATATGCTCTTCTGTGCTTGCCTCCAAGCTAGCAGAAATCTCTAAGAAAATGAATTACCAAGAAGGATAGATAAAAGGTTCAACACAGAATTAAAATTTGAACATTTTTTTACTTTTTTCCTGACTCCTTATTCCAAAATTAGTCATGTTTTGTCATATATAAAATTCATTAATGATATTTTAAAACATTTTACTTTGTGGTATACTAAAACCACACCATCTGCTCTGGCTGCCTCTGAACCTGTTTCAGGTCCAAGATCTTCTTAACAACATACTTCAGTAACACTCTGGGGTACATCAAGGAATAGTAAATATCTACTACTGTAATTGCTAGGGTCTCAGAAAAGTTACATGGTAAACTCATAAATGTCAAATGTATTCTCAGTTTGTGGTAGCACAGAAAATAAAGGTAGAAGTATGACATGTCTTATCATGAAGTGACTAAGAAACTTTTATTATCATGGTACCTATCCATTTCTAAGGTCAAATCTCAGAAATACTTTTCATAAAATTATATTAATGTACATAGCTATAGTCTATAATTTACTGCTTTAGGATGTCAAATAAGAGGTGTGTGTCTGTGTACTGTATAGCATTTTAAATTAAAAAAAAAGACACTCTGGTGGGTTTTTTAAATTGAATTAATCAATATGGGTATCATAGCATATACTGAATCTAGTATTCCCAATTCAGTTAATCTAACCACTTGGTAGAAGAAGTTTAAGTGCTGTTAGACCTGATGATTTACCAATTTAAAAATAGTTTCTAAACAAATAAAACCACCAGTGCACCCCTCAAGTTTAACAAATTGGTTGTGTCTGAGATACTTCCACTTAACAGATTGCCCACAGCCTTTACAACACAAATGGATAACATTACTTCCATTATTTGGTGATTTTCTCATGACCACAAAGAGAGCTGCATACATACCCTTAGGGAATAGTCACTCTCAGGGGCAACTTGGTCCATCCTTTCTTGCTTCTTGTACCCTTTCTTTCCAGTTGTCTCATCTAAATCTTCAGGAATTCTGATGTCATATTTATCCTTATCAAAATCAAACTCAGTTGCATTTTTATAGCTGTAAAAGTAATTTTTTAAAGGAGGTAAGCTAACTTCAGAGCAAGCAAATACTATTAAGTTAACAAAGCAAAACATACATGGTGGGCGTCATGGAAGGTAGGGACAAAAGCAAGAAAAAATATTAAAGGAGTCCAGGAAGATGTAGAAAAACTGTATTATTCACTCACACAAGGTTGGTAGGAATGTCAAATGGTAAACCCACTATGAAAAACATTTCTGGCAGTTTCTTAAAAAAAAAGTAAATATTCAGCTACCATATAACTCAGCAATTATACTCCTGGGCATTTATCATCCTAGAAAAATAAATATAATAAAAACTATATTCCCACAAAAACCTGTACATAAATTTTACAGCTTTACTGGTAATAGCCAAAAACCTGAATCCAGATGTCCTTTATCAGGTAAATAGTTAACACACGGTGGCCCATGCATAAGCTGTAATATTCCTCAGCAAGAAAAAGCAGGCAAACTACTGACACCTAGCAGACGAGTACCTTCCAAAGTATTTCTATTGTGTAACAAGGAATAAATGTAACGAAACCATTACTGCACAACGCATTTCATCTCCCAAATGGTTAACAACTAGCTGAGGTCTACATTTACCTTCTAAGATTCCAAATGATGATCCTTGTCCCTTTCTTACCCATAATAGCATCAAGTTCTGCCAGTAATTTCTGTTCCGTTGAAAACAAAGAATGTTCCAGAATTGCAGCAAGGCTTGCTTTTGATTCTGCTAAATTAATCATCTGTCGTATATCCTAAGTTAAAGATTCATACCAACAACGAGTTTTTCACCATTACAGTACGGAAACCAACTCAACTAACAGAAGAACTATTTGCTCAATTATTTTCTAAGTTACAAAACTGTAGTTTGTTTCAAATAACCACCAAAGTGTTTTGAGCAAGTTTACTCTGATTCCAAACCTAATTTAATGGTTTCCAATATTTGAATGTGTTTATAAAACACAGCAGACATTTTCCTAAAGATATCTTGCTTTCCATAGTCACTAGTGAAATGTTCAAGCCAGACCACAGTAAGACTGAAATGGAGAGGAGAGCTCTGGGAAATCAACATAAAACACAGTCACCTGACTTAAAGGATTCCCATGGCATAGTTCCAATGCAGAAGAGAAAGGGACAAATGCTTAGCCTCAGATGTAGGGTGGTCAGTGGACAGGAACAAGAGCTAAAATGGGAGGTGTAATTAAAAAACAAGAATTTGTATGAGGGCAAAAGGAGGGAATAGTTCAGAATATTTATTCAGAGTTTCTCTATAGTTTATATTTTAAAATCCAAAGGATATGGTGTTTGTTGAATGCCACTATTGGGACAACAACGTGTTCTGCTTTTATAACTTCCAAGTAGGTCTGAGACAAGAAGCCCACACTCATGCTTTCTCCATTTTTGGTAAAAACGATCGCATCTTTACCCAAGCGCATAGAGCCTGACTTGAAGCCGTTTCCATACAATCCAACTGGGACGTGACCATTCATGGTGACTTTGTCACTGAAGCCAAAGCTAAAAAGAAGAGATTTAAAAAATAAATGTGTGACCTTTGCATTTTATTCAAAACTTGTAATAACCAAGTAAAAAGCCTGGTACGAATGCTGGTCTCATCCTTCCTAGCTGTATAACCTTGGGCAAATCTACATCACAGGGGTGTAAGGGTTACACATACTAAAAGAGCAGCTCATTGCTTGGCACATCCTGGCTAAGCAGCTGAGTTATAATTTGGGCTCCAGGGACCTTGAAATTCCCTCTAAGTGTGAATGAGTGTCTTGATCTCAGCAAGCCTACTTGTAGTATGATTGACAGGGTCAATTCGACTTTTTGGCAATGTAATGAATATTTTCAGAACAGTAGAAATGCCTCTGCTGCCAAATTCCCCTCTACCCTACAATGTACTATGTATCTTTGTTTCCATTTTAGATACATTTACCTTCATCCTGACATCCTGTTTCTGTGATCCTAGAGCCCAAGGCCTTATGACTATTTTATGCAGCTTCCTCATCATCCTCTGAATGCCTTTAAAATCACCCTGCACCAAAAGTGGTTAAGTTTTATTGGAAATACTGGTTAAAACTAATTTACAATAAAGTGTAAATAACGGATCCATCAGTATGCTACAACTCTAACTGAATGGTAGAATTTTAGATGTCAGACATGTGGAGGAGATGCTAAGAATGGTAGGGATTGTCTAAAAATATAATAGTAGTAAAAAATGATGGGAAGATACAGGAGACAACACACTGTAGGTGTAGTGTTTTATGTTTACAAAAAAAACTATGGGCAGCAAGTATGATACATAAAACCCCTGAATTGAGTAAAAGCAGCGATATTAAGAAATGTGACATTTTTTACATACCTGAGCATTTTATGTAGTTTATCTGAAGTCATACCATTCCCATTATCAGTGAATGTCAAGCATATATGTTCGTTTATCACTGTTTTGTCAATCCATATCTGTTTAGCATTCACATCAGGATCGTAAGCATTATCTGTGACACAAGTTTTGAGAAATTCCCATTTTGCATTTTAAAGAGCAGTTAGTTCAGAACAGTCCTTTGACAAGCAACAAAATAACACTTATTTATTTATTAATTGAAGTATCATTGATACATAATCTCTTATTAGTTTCAAGTATACAACACTGTGGTTCAACAGTTACCCATATTATTAAATATTCATCCCCTCCCCCCACTAGTGCAGTTACTATCTATCAACATAGGAAGATGCTATAGAATCACTGGCTATTCTCTATGCTGTACTACCAACCCCGAGACCAACTTATACTATGATCACTAATTTTTGTACTCCTTTATTTCCCTCCCCCTCTCCCCACACCAGCCCCAACCTCTCCCCAGCGGTAACCACTAGTCACTTCTCAGTGTCTGTAAATCTACTGTTGCTTCATTCATTCTGTTTTGCTTTCTATTTATATTCCAAAGATAAGTGAAAGAACATGGTATTTGTCTTTCTCTGCCTGACTTATTTCATTGAGCATAATAGCCTTTAGATCCATCCATGTTTTGCAAATGGCAGGATTTTTTTTTACAGCTGAATAATATTCCATTGTGTATAAGTACATTTTGTTTACCCATTCTTCTACTGATGGACACTGAGGTCGCTTCCATATCTTGGCTATTGCAAATAATGCAGCAATAAACATAGGGGTGCATATATCTTTACAAATCAGGGATTTTGTTTTCTTTGGGTATATTCCTAGAAATGGAATTACTGGGTCGAATGGTATTTCTATTTTTAGTTTTTTGAGAAACCTTCACACTCCTTTCCACAGTGGATGTACCAATTGACATTCCCACCTACAGTGTAGGAGGTGAGTAACATTTTTAAGGAAATTTTAAAAATTTAAATGTTTAGGAACTCCAAAGATTTGAAAACATTAAACTGTACCCAGCTATATTATTCATCGACTGTTAACAGAATTAACTCTTTCCAAAGCCCTCCATTTTTTAAATAGCAAAAACTGGTACACACAATACTGACAGAGTATAAGTAAGAATCACTGTACTACAGAGAAATCAAAGACAGGGAGGATTGCCCTGGCTAAGAAGAGTGGAAGCTAAGTGTCAACTAGCACTATGAGTTGACATGGAAGGAACACAATGTAGTTACTGAATAAATAAGAAGGCAGTATCACTTTATACTAAGCTACACATGTAGATAGATGTAGTTTACTTTCAGTTTTGGCCCTTTTTAAACTAATAATGGCTCTTAATGTTTCTATGAGCTCCCTACATACACCCCCCTATTTAACACCCTAGTTTAGCATCCTTGTTTCTCTCAGAACAGGTAAGTATGAAGGAATACATAAAAGAAAAATGAAAACACTTTCAACAGTACCAGTAACAAAATCAACTTCCTATCTATCTAAATAAGATCGATCTGAATAACCTGAAATGACTGAATATACTTTTGGGGCATATTTTGAAGTCTTTATTACAATATAAACAATGGTTCTCAAACAATCCTTCCATAACAAAGCCTATCACTGAAATCAAATAATCTTTTTTATCAACTACTTTAGGAAAGACAGTGTCTCATTAAAAACTTAAAATTTGATACAACACAAAGAGGACCATGACTTTTAGTTGCTCTAACCCAAAGCTAGAGAATCACTATATGCAAACAAACATATCCTGGTGGGGTAGCTCCTCTGGGTTGCCATAAAAAAAAAAAGAATGAGTAAAGAGCTACAATGTCATAGTGTATCTTCTTTGGGGCGTAAAAAACCCACCTGAACAGCCTAAGTTAGCTGGGAGACTACTGGAAAATCTAACTATACCAAAGAAAGGAAGGGTACTCAAAAGATCCTTTTCTTTCTCTCAGATATCCTGGAACAGAACCAATCAACCTTTCCTTGATAATGAATTTGAAGTATATCTAAGATTCCTAAGAATATAATTTTTTTATTATGTTCCTCAAATATATGCTTTAATTAAAAAAAAATTTCATGTGCATGAATTTTCCTGAGGAAATAAATCATGACCTATAATGATCTACAAACCTGCCTCTTATGCTCATTAAAGCACTATGAAAATACAATCCTATAGTTGATCATTCTATTAGAGGAAACAAGCACTACTGAGGTAGGACAAGGATATGTGACAAGTATCATGATTAAATTTTTCTGCCTATGATGAAAAATGCTGATATATAAACAATATAGTAGGAACAGAAGGATCTGCACCTTAAGGTTAAGATTCCATTTAAAAAACACGGCAGTCAGACTTCCGGGAAGATGGCGGCGTGAGCAAGGCGGCAGAAATCTCCTCCCAACACTATATTTATCTACGAAAATACAGCAAATACAACTATTCCTAAAAGAGAGACCAGAATACACAGGAAAGCACACAGCATGCAGCTACACCCGAGAGGACTCGGCACCCCAAGAGGCGGGTAAGATACGGAGCCACGACCCGGCAGGACCCGAGCACTCACCCACCCCAGCGCACCGGCGGGAGGAGAGGATTCAGAGCTGGGAGGGAGTGGAAGTACACCCCGCGAAGTAGCCAGCCCCGGTGATCTGCGCAGGGAGCGCTGACCCACATTGCGCAGTGCAGCGGAGATTGGAGACACAGAGGGGCAGGATCTGAGCGGGGAACGCGCCAGGGTGCTTGCAGCCGGCTCCCAGGAAGGAAAAAAAAAAAAAGCGCGGGCTGTCTTCAGCCGTCTTAAAGAGACAGGAGCCCAGTGGAGGAGCCGGATCGCCCCAGCACACTCAGCCCAGCAGGCTGGGAGTCCTGGGGAGTTTCAGACCCCTTAGCTGGCGACAGGGAAAGAGTGGCCGCACTTAGACTTCTCACTGAGATCAACAGCCTCCCATTAGTTCCCACCCCGGCCAGAGCTATAAAGGGCCCTGCGGAGCGGCGCGGCCACGGCTGCGGAATAGTGGGGCAACAGCACCACCTACAGCATCCCCACAGAATCTACTCCTGGTGGGTGTTTTTTTGTTTTGTTTTTTATTTGTTTTGTTTTTTGTTTTTTCTTTTTTTTCGTTCTTTCTTTCTTTTTTTCCTCTTTTTAAAGACTTAAAGAGCCCAGCTGACATACATGGCAGCTACCAGCGACCACTTCTATAGCCATGAAAAGACAGAGGAATATGGTCCAGACTAAAATCAACCAGACAACCCCAGAGAGGGAGCCTGAAGGGATGGAAATGCACAGTCTTCCTGAAAAAGAATTCAGAATAAAAGTCATAACCATGCTGACAGAACTAAAGAGAAATGTGCAAGAGCTAAGGGAGGAAGTGAGGGAAGTGAGGAAAGACAACACAGAAATCAGACAAGCGATCGACGGGCTTAACAGCAGACTGGATGAGATGCAAGAGACTGTTAATGGAACAGAAATCAGAGAACAGGAACACAGAGAAGCTGAGGCGGAGAGACAAATGGACTTCTAGGAATGAAAGAATATTAAGAGAACTGTGTGACCAATCCAAACGGAACAGTATTCGCATTATAGGAGTACCAGAGGAAGAAGAGAAAGAAAAAGGGATAGAAAGTGTCTTTGAAGAAATAATTGCTGAACACTTTCCCTCGCTGGGGAAGGAAATAGTCTTGCAGTCCACCGAAGCCCACAGATCTCCCAACACAAGGGACCCAAGGAAGACAACACCAAAACACATAATAATTAAAATGGCAAAGATCAAAGATAAAGACAGAGTATTAAAGGCAGCTAGAGAGAGAAAAAAGATCACCTACAAAGGAAAACCCGTAAGACTATCATTAGACTTCTCAACAGAAACCTTACAGGCCAGAAGAGAATGGCATGATATATTTAACGTTATGAAACAGAAAGGTCTCGAACCAAGAATACTGTAACCAGCACGATTATCATTTAAATATGACGGAGGGATTACACAATTTCCACACAAACGAAAGTTGAGAGAGTTTGCCTCTCATAAACCAACACTACAGGATATCTTAAATGGACTGCTCCAGATGGAAGCACTCCTAAGGCTAAAAGGATGTCACCAGAGAAAATACAATCATAGCAAAGAAAGCAGACCATCCAAATACTAACTAAAGGCAAAGAATAAAACACCTAGTATATAAAGAATGGAGGAGGAAGAATAAGAAGGGAGAGAAATAAAGCAACATCAGACGGTGTTTACAATAACTTAACAAGAAAGTTAAGTTACATTGTTAGATAGTAAAGAAGCAACCCTTGAACCTTTGGTAACCACGAATCTAAAGCCAGCAATGGCAACAAGTACATATCTATCAATAATCACCCTAAATGTAAATGGACTGAATGCACCAATCAAAAGAAACAGAGTAACAGAATGGATAAAAAAGCAAGACCCTGGATGGAGCTAGAGGGTATTATGCTCAGTGAAATAAGCCAAGCCAAAAAAGACAAGTATGAAATGATTTCACTCATATGTGGAGTATAAGAAGTAAGAAAAAAAAAACTGAAGGAACAAAACAACAGCAGACTCACAGAACCCAAGAACGGACTAATAGTTACCAAAGGGAAAGGGACTGGGGAGGACAGGTGGGAAAGGAGGGACAAGGGGGAAAAGGGGGTATTATGATTAGCAGATGTAATGTTAGGGGGGCACGGGGAGGGCTGTACAACCCAGAGAAGACAAGTAGTGACTCTATAGCATCTCACTGTGCTGATAGACAGTGACTGTAATGGGTTTGGTGGGGGGGACCTGATGAAGAGGGTAGTGCAATCACCGTAATATTGCTCATTTAATTGTAGATTAATGATAACAAATTAAACTTAAAAAAAAGAAAAAGAGCAAGACCCATCTATATGCTGCTTACAAGAGGCTCACCTCAAAACCAAAGATATACACAGACTACAAGTGCAGGGATGCAAAAAGATATTTCATGCAAACAACAAAGAGAAAAAAGCAGGTGGGGCAGTACTTGTATCAGACAGAATAGACTTCAAAATGAAGAAATTAGCAAGAAATAAAGAAGGACATTACATAATGATAAAGGGGTCAGTCAAACAAATAGATATAACCATTATAAATATATATGCACCCAACACAGGAGCGCCAGCATAAGTGAAACAAATACTAACAGAATTAAAGGAGGAAATAGACAGCAATGCATTCATTTTAGGAGACTTCAACACACCACTCACTCCAAGGGACAGATCAACCAGACAGAAAATAAGTAAAGACACAGAGGCACTGAACAACACACTAGAACAGATGGACCTACCAGACATCTACAGAACTCTACACCCAAAAGCAACAGGATACACATTCTTCTCAAGTGCACATGGAACATTTTCCAGAATAGACCACATACTAGGCCACAAAAAGAACCTCAGTAAAGTCGAAAATATTGAAATCCTACCAACCAACTTCTCAGATCACCAAGGTATAAAACTAGAAATAAATTTTAGAAAGAAATCAAAGGCTCACAAATACATGGAGACTTAACAACATTCTCCTAATTAATCAATGGGTTAACGACCAAATCAAAACAGAAATCAAAGAATATATGGAGACTAATGACAACAACAACACAAAGCCACAACTTCTGTGGGACGCAGCAAAGGCAGTTCTAAGAGGAAAGTATATTGCAATCCAGGCCTATTTAAAGAAGGAAGAACATTCCCAAATGAATAGTCTAAAGACACAATTACTGAAATTGGAAAAAGAAGAACAAATGAGGCCCAAAGTCACCAGAAGGAGGGACATAATAAAGATCAGAGAAGAAATAAATAAAATTGAGAAAAATAAAACAATAGAAAAATCAATAAAACCAAGAGCTGGTTCTTTGAAAAAATAAACAAAATAGATAAACCCCTAGCCAGACTCATTAAGAGAAAAAGAGAATCTACACACATAAACACAATCAGAAATGAGAAAGGAAAAATCACGACGGACCCCACAGAAATACAAAGAATTATACGAGAATATTATGAGAATCTATATGCTAACAAGCTGGAAAACATAGAAGAAATGGACAACTTCTTAGAAAAATACAACCTCTCAAAACTGACCAAGCAAGAAACAGAAAAACTAAACAGACGAATCACCAGCAACGAAATTGAAGCAGTAATAATCAAAAAACTACCCAAGAACAAAACCCCCGGACCAGATGGATTCACCTCTGAATTCTACCAGACATATAGAGAAGAAATAACACCCATTCTTCTTAAAGTTTTCCAAAAAATAGAAGAGGAGGGAATACTTTCAAACTCATTCTATGAAGCCAGCATCACTCTAATACCAAAACCGGGCAAAGACCTCACCAAAAAAGAAAATTACAGACCAATATCCCTGATGAACGTGGATGCAAAAATACTCAACAAAATATTAGCAAACTAAATTCAAAAATACATCAAGAGGATCACACACCATGATCAAGTGGGATTCATCCCAGGGATGCAAGGATGGTACAACATTCGAAAATCCATCAACATCATCCACCACATCAACAAAAAGAAGAACAAAAACCACATGATCATCTCCATAGATGCTGAAAAAGCATTTGACAAAATTCAGCATCCATTCCTGATTAAAACTCTCAACAAAATGGGTATAGATGGCAAGTACCTCAACATCATAAAGGATATATATGACAAACCCACAGCTAACATCATACTTAACGGCGAGAAGCTGAAAGCTTTTCATCTAAGATCAGGAACAAGACAGGGATGCCCACTCTCTCCACTGTTATTCAACATAGTACTGGAGGTCCTAGCCACGGCAATCAGACAAAACAAAGACATACAAGGCATCCAGATTGGTAAAGAAGAAGTCAAATTGTCACTATTTGCAGATGACATGATATTGTACATAAAAAACCCTAAAGACTCCACTCCAAAACTACTAGAACTAATATCTGAATTCAGCAAAGTTGCAGGATACAAAATTAACACACAGAAATCTGTTGCTTTCCTATACACTAATGATGAACTAACAGAAAGAGAAATCAGAAAAACAATTCCATTCACAATTGCATCAAAAGAATAAAATACCTAGGAATAAACCTAACGAAGGAAGTGAAAGACCTGTACTCTGAAAACTACAAGACACTCCTAAGAGAAATTAAAAAGGACACTAACAAATGGAAATGCATCCCATACTCTTGGTAGGAAGAATAAATATTGTCAAAATGGCTATACTACCTAAAGCAATGTACAGATTCAACGCAATCCCTATCAAACTACCAGCAGCTTTCTTCAATGAATTGGAACAAATAATTCTAAAATTCATATGGAACCACAAAAGACCCCGAATAGCCCTAGCAGTCCTGAGAAGGAGCAATAAAACGGGGAATTATGCTCCCTGACTTCAAGCTCTACTACAAAGCCACAGTAATCAAGACAATTTGATATTGGCACAAAAACAGACCCACAGACCAGTGGAACGGAATAGAAAATCCAAACATTAACCCAAACATATACAGCCAATTAATATTTGATAAAGGAGCCTTGGATATACAATGGGGAGATGACAGCCTCTTCAGCAGCTGGTGTTGGAAAAACTGGACAGCTACATGTAAGATAATGAAACTGGACTACTGTCTAGCCCCATACACAAAGGTAAACTCAAGGTGGATCAAAGACCTGAATGTAAGTCATGAAACCATAAAACTCTTAGAAAAAAACATAGGCAAAAATCTCTTGGACATAAACATGAGCAACTTCTTCATGAACATATCTCCCCGGGCAAGGGAAACAAAAGCAAAAATGAACAAGTGAGACTATATCAAGCTGAAAAGCTTCTGTACAGCAAAGGACACCATCAGTAGAACAAAAAGACATCCTACAGTATGGGAGAATATATTCATAAATGACGTATCTGATAAAGGGTTGACATCCAAAATATATAAAGAACTCACGCACCTTAACAAACAAAAGCAAATAATCCAATTAAGAAATGGGGAGAGGACATGAATAGACACTTCTCCAAAGAAGAAATTCAGATGGCCAACAGGCACATGAAAAGATGCTCCACATCGCTAATCATCAGAGAAATGCAGATTAAAACCACAATGAGATATCACCTCACACCAGTGAGGATGGCCAACATCCAAAACACAAACAACAACAAATGTTGGCGAGGATGTGGAGAAAAGGGAACCCTCCTACACTGCTGGTGGGACTGCAAATTAGTTCAACCATTGTGGAAAGCAGTATGGAGGTTCCTCAAAAAACTCAAAATAGAAATACCATTTGACCCAGGAATTCCACTCCTAGGAATTTACCCTAAGAATGCAGCAGCTCAGTTTGAAAAAGACAGATGTACCCCTATGTTTATTGCAGCACTATTTACAATAGCCAAGAAATGGAAGCAACCTAAGTGTCCATCAGTAGATGAATGGATAAAGAAGAGGTGGTACATATACACAATGGAATATTATTCAGCCATAAGAAGAAAACAAATCCTACCATTTGCAACCACATGGATGGAGCTAGAGGGTATTATGCTCAGTGAAATAAGCCAAGCCAAAAAAGACAAGTATCAAATGATTTCACTCATATGTGGAGTATAAGAACAACAAAAAAAAATACTAAGGGAACAAAACAGCAGCAGACTCACAGAACCCAAGAATGGACTAATAGTTACCAAAGGGAAAGGGACTGGGGAAGATGGGTGGGAAGGGAGGGATAAAAGGGAAAAAGGGGCATTACGATTAGCAGACGTAATGTTGCAGGGGCATGGGGAGGGCTGTACAACTCAGAGAAGTCAGGTAGTGATTCTATAGCATCTCACTACGCTGATGGACAGTGACTGTAATGGGGTTGGTGGGGGGGACCTGATGAAGGGGTAGTTTAATAACCATAATATTGTACATGTAATTTTAGATTAATGATACCAAAATAAATTATATATATAAAAAAGATCAAAACAAAATCACAGAAAAGTTCATTTATATGATTTGCAGTACTGTCCTTTATATTCCGGTATGTATTATGTTCAGGCAAAAACTGTTGAAAATACAAAAAGCACCAAGAAACTGTAATATGTATAGGAAGGTATTTATAAAAGGCATATCTTTTAAGATCTATATGATTTTGATTATCAGTGTGATGATAAAGGGATCTAGGTGGGAGCAAGTAAATAACGTTAAAAAAAAAGCATGTTGGCAGAAGGGATCTTTTTGGCGTGATGGAAATGTTCTAAAATTGGATTGTAGTGATGGTTACACAACTCCATAAATTAACCAAAAAAATCACTGAATGGTACACTTAAACAGGTGAATTTCATGGTATGTAAAGTACACCTTAATAAAGCCATTAAAAATGCCAAAAAAAAAACCCCAGCATTCAGGAGGTGAAATTCCTGACATACTCTTTGGTAATCAGCCAACAACCAACTCTATCTTAGGACAGGGCGAGTGGTCCTCACTGGTATGTTCCCAGCGCTTGAGGGTAACCACTATCTTGAGGAACAGAGTCAATAAATTCCTTGTGTTAAGTTCATCTTACAGAATATCTAGAGGACTGACTGTGGATGGTGACATAATGTCTCTCAGCGGAGAGACATCATGAGACCACATGTCAATCCTAAATGCCCACCCCCCTTTGCCCCATTCGCCTTAAAAGACAGAATCCTAAGCTTTCAAGCATACTTCCTCTCTGAGGTTGCCTGCACCCTCCCTTCTCCGAGTGTGCCCTTTTTGCCTTAAATAAAGACTTCTCACCACTCAACTTCTTGCATTTGGCTCTGTGCTCTTCAAGTAGTGCCTTTGTTACTTTGCTATTTCATTCAATTTTCTAGACTTAAGCACAAGTCTTCTCTCTCTCTGGCCTACTTCAGACAAGTGGGGAAGGGCTACTGACAGCTCTGATTTGGGCTTTCAAGTTCCTGTCACCTGGGTGACCTGGACAGGACTGCAGTTGTCGATCATGCTCTTTAGTAGCCTGCCTGAAAAATCTCCTTTTTTTACCTTTGGGAAGTTCTCAGAACATAATTTCACTCCATCCTGTGCTCTGCAGCTCCCCCAAATCCTGGGCTGGCAGGGCCTTAGTTCCCACACTGTGCAAATGCACACTGGATGCCAGGTGACTCTGGCTTCAGGAGTTGTTAAGGGGTTTGCCCTATGCTGAGCAGGAGTTCATTGAGCTTCCCTTTCCCTTCTGCTCTTCCTTGCTCTCTGCTGCCTACAAAAGCAAGCTGCCATTTGCTGCTACTCTGGCTTTAATGAATTCCTCCCTTATACCTACACTTGTCTGACCTGCTCAATCTCCTTCAGAGTCAAGAAACCCTTGCCCGCCTGGGTTGAGGTTTCACCTAGTGCACAGGGAGTGACCTCTCCAGATGCAGCTGCCTGCCAACAGTACCACAAATATAACATTAATACTCCTACTAACATCAGAAAAGCCCACTGTTATGCATACATTCCAACCATTAAAAACAATTTTCACTTTTTGCGATAGACTTACTTCCTTTATATTTGGTATAAAAGTATTTTCAACATACATGCTTTATGAACTTAATGAATTAAAGTACTTTCATAGTAGTACAGGAAGGGTTGAGTAGTGAGTAATTTGACATCTATTTGAACAGTTGTTATGCCAGGTAACTTTTACATTGTTCAAGATACATTTGTTTTAAAAGTACACCTGCATTTTATTTTTCAATGCAAAGTTTTTTAAAACTTCAATTGCAAGCAACAGACCATATATGAAATATGTTTTACATACCTATTAATTCAGCAACTGCACTGAATGGCCAAGTGTGACTAGTAGAATTTGTATGTAAAAACTTCGGGCAAAGCTGAAATAAACCAATAATTCATGTAAATTAATTCAGGTCTTTTAAACAGAAACCAATATAATTTTCTGTCCCTGTGTTAAACTGAGACCAAGCAAAAATGATAGCTGCTTGCTTCAAGATACCTAAAGATACAACGTAGAAAATAAAAGTCTTGGGAGGTAAGCCTGTGAAAACTAAATAGTTTACTCATCAAGACTTCAAAACTCTTTCCTTCTGTGTCCACCAATCCAAACCATGGTATTATATATTGCCCAGTCACAACCTGCCTTACAAAACCTACCTCAAAATTACTGTGAGACACCACTAAGACTTTGTCAAAGGAGTGTTTTCTCAGTGAATTCGTTTTAATAAACCTAGCTATGCCTATTAATCAACAGGCTTTTCTGAAGCTCTCTTGGAAAATCGGTATTTGACACTTTATTATATTATTTAGTCCAGTTAATTATAGTCGAACTTAAGGTGGTGAAGTAGTATTCATCTATCAACACTTCAAACAATGTCAACTAATCTATTAGGAATGTTAGGTAGAAAGACAGACATGAGCAGCCGGGGAAGGGGAAGATAAGGTTCAAAGAAAAGACTGCCCAAATTCTGCCCACGTAGGGTGTGAAAACAACAAAGGCTTTGCAGGGAGATAACTTCTTTGCCTATGGGGACCAGACCAAACCGGTCCCAGCCAGATCCCAACACCTACAGGATTGAACAGAACTAAGAATGGCCCAAACCACACCAAATCATGGGAAAGGACATGCTGAGAGGGGTGGCTATACAGGCGGACCTGTAAATCAAATAACACCACCTTGTCAATTAAGGAAGCACCTTCTAGCCAGAGAATGGATCAGGCCCATTGTGTATGTACCTTGACTCTGGCCCACTCCTTTCTTGGAGTGTACTCAAGTAACACTTTTGCTCTACTTCATTATTATGTCTCTGCCTTCCAATTCTTTGTTATGGTGGGGAAAAGCACAGAGGAGTACAAACTCAGCCCGGTAACAGTTCAAATGCCACAAACACTCTTGATTTCCAAGGATTTTAGGTCTAATTTTATTCATGGTAATACAGTATGGAAGACTAGGCGAATGAACCTCATGCTATAGGGAACTCAAATGTATAAACACATGTACACGTGGTTTTAGAAGGTTGTCTTGAAATTTTTAATATGCAGAGAATTTTCATGCAATGGGGGTTTCCTGTGTTCATTCTTAACAGATTCTTTCATATTCAAGGAAAAAAGGAGAGGAGGTACTGTAAGAAGTCTATGTGAGGAGCCCTAGAAACGTGAATCGATGCTAAAACAAGCCAAATCTGTAGTGCTCATGTGCTGCCACAAGGTGTCAGAAAGAGGTCTAACTTTTCCTCTGCCACACTTTAGATTTTAGACAATCCCCAAGCATCATTCATCATTAGATTGAAGTACACATATAAGAAATGCTATTTTGTAGACTAGTGGTCTTCAAAATATAACATATGTAATTCAGACTTATTATGACATACATAATGTAATATGGCACACATTCATGTATATGGAGTATAAGCAACCCAGATTTTCTAAAGCACATACCACAAGAAGTTTTTAATGAAAACCAACTTCCAAATCTTCACCTTGCACAAGAAGCCGTCTCTCAAATTAATCTACCTGAGAATATCTTCCTGTCCCAGCCCTTCCCCTTGCACAAGTATCATTCTGCCATTTATAAAAGGGCATAATCCTGATCCATTCTAAATCTTACTGTTGGGGGTTTCTGGGTTGGGGGAGACATGGCTTTGGGGTATAAAACCTCTGGCTACCAAAGGAGAAAATGATTAATCAAGCACCATAAACCCTTGGAATTTCTCTTTGCTCTATTTTATGCACTTCAGTTAGGCATGAAGTCTAGAGTTAGAAATAGGGTATTCTGGTCCATGTTACAATACTCTTATTTTAGATGTGGAATGGTAGGAATGTCAATTCTCATTTAATGTCTTCACCCTATATGCCAACTCCAAATTGATACAGTACACACTATGCTTGAGGCAGAGTCCCAGGAGAGCAAAGCAAAAAGACATCAGTAGGAAATAATGAAGGTACAACATTGACTTTTTGGGTAGACATAAGCAATTATTTTCAACTATTCCTAATTCTCATCTGTAGACCATATCATTTGCTGGTAAGAAAAACACGCCTGCATAGCCAAAGCAGAAATAACACACGCACCAGAAGCAGAAAGACCAGAGTATATTTAGTGTGTAATCCTGGGCAAGAAGCTTAACATCTGTGCCTCAAGTTTTGTCATCTGTAAAAATGAAGGTGGTAATAGTATCAGCTTACCAGGCTAAGAGAATTAAATGGCTTAATATTCGTAAATACTTGGAAGAACACCTGGAAAGTAATTAAGCATTCCTAGTATGTGTTAAAAGAAAAAAAAAGTATTCCTTTAAAGCACAACTGAGCTCATATAAAAATAAAAATAAGGAAAATCCTCAAGGGCCTCATGTAAAGAGGGAATTAAAAATGAAAATAAAATCTGAAAATGGGGATGCACTGGTGTGGGTAAAATCAAAGTTCCTGTGTCCAGGATTCTCACCTGGCCCTGGTTGGCTAACTCACTACACACGTGTAGGCAATATATTGTTATTGACTCTCTATATAAAGAGCCCTGCCCAATGCTCTGGGCGACATGGTGGAACGGCTGCAAGGCTGCAGGAGAGGAGAGCAGAGGATAGAGGCCCAGAGGATAGAGGCCCAGAGGCAGAGACAGGCTTGCTGCATTCAGACTCGCTCTGAGTGAATGGATTCTAGTAACTGACCTGCCACCATGGAAATAAAGTTGGGTATAATCCTTTCACCCCAAGAAGGTTTTGCTGTCAATTTCTTTGGTCACACTGAATCCACAGTGAACTTGCCCGGGGCTGAAACCCATTGGCAAGACAATTGGCGACAGTAGGCAGGGTTCATTGGTGACTTAGGAAAGAGAACAGGTTGCCCTCATCGAAGTGTTTCAGCAGGCTGCACCTATAGACAGGGAGGCATCTGAGTGTCCCCTGTGGACATGTGGTACTGTGAAGGGGTGGAGGACTGGGGTCCACCCCAAGAGAAAGCTGACCGAACTGGCGTCACTACAAAGTGCTGTGGCCCGAGAGGAAGCAGCATGAGAAGGAGCGGCGGCCCAGGAAGGAGTGGCCTGAGAAGGAGCAGTATGGGAGCGCAGGCTGCCCTGGGGCAGGTAAGGAAGAGGCCTGAGAAGCAGCAGCACGCAGGCTGCCAGGTACCATGAGGCAAGAGAGCGATGTAGTGGAACCGTCAGCCCCAGAAATGGAGGAGCAGAAGTTTGACGAAACGGTGGGGGTGGAGGCCCTGCTGGTGCCAGAGGCATCGGCCCCTCCTCGGTTGAGACCCCACCTGGTTGAAAGCTGGTGGAAAGCCAGGATTTGGCAACCGCGGGTTCTTCCAGGAGAGGTGCAGCCCCTCCTCACGTTGTGGAGCACTCCATGCTCTGCTTCTAACCTCAGGCTCAAGCACGGAGGGAAGTGTGGTCTGCTTCTCGAAGGAAGAATTTAGAGGGCCCTGTGAGGGTCATGGGAACCCAGATGTGGGTCGGTTCGAGAAGGCAGGAGCAGACAGAAATTGGACTGGAACTGTGGCATTGAGACCAGAGCAGCGGTTCTGGCTGCTGAGGATGGGGCAGAAGGTAGAGATGAAGCGACAGGATGGGTCTGTGTGTTTGCAGGATTTTTTGCTGGAGATGCTGGAGAGGGTGGGTGTTGTAGGGCCCACCCATGCTCCTTTTGGTTAACTCCTTTGAAGAACTGATTTGAATGCAGCCAGGATGACCACTTGATAGCAATGGATCTCCTCAGGCTTGAGGGTTATTATAATTTGTTAAAACTGTTTTGAATACAGCCAGCCCCTCAGGTTTGAGGGTTATTATAATTTATTGTAATTTTTGTTATTTGTATATTGTCATAGCCTCTGTTGTTATTATGGAATTTGTTTACAGTGCTCCAGCTTTCTCACAGACAGACCACTGCAGAGGGTTAAAAGCACATAGATTGAGACGAGGGAACCCTAGAGGGGTGGAGTGTGGATAAAATGAAGGTTCCCGTGGCCAGGATTCTCGCTGGGCCCTGGTTGGCTAGCTCACTACACATGTGTGGGCAATAGTTGTTATTGACTCTACATAAAGAGCCCCACCCAGTGCTCTGGGCAACACGGTGGCATGGCTGCAGGAGAGCAGAGAGGCTGGAATGGTGGCAGTGCCAAGGACAGAGGCCCAGAGGCAGAGGCCGGCTTGCTACATGCAGACTTGCTCTGAGTGAACGGGATTCTAGTAACTGACATGCCACTGTGGAAATAAGTTGCATATAACCCTTTCACCCCAAGAACATTTTACTGTCATTTCTTTGATCACACTGAATCCATAGTGAACTTGCCTGGGTCTGAACCCCACTGGCAAGACAACTGGGGATTAGAGTGGGGTGCTTAACTGGAATACAAAAATTTCGGTTTTAATGGTTATTCAGGGATAGGAGATTTGCCAGTCAAGAAACTCAGAACTGACCCCCACCCCCTCAATACAAAAAAGAGGAGGGTGGGGTTTTGCCTAATAGGAAGCTTGTCTGTTTTGGTTTGGATTCAAAGTAAAAAAAAAAAAAAAAAAAGTGTAACATGAAGCTGTTAAAGGAGGCAAGCATTCAGTGGGGTTGTGTTTCAATTTATATAACCTGCAGAACTACTATGGAGACCCAGCCTCAACCAGACAACATGGGATTCCCCAGGTCATTATTTGGGGACTATATGAGTGTATCATCTAAAATAATATTTAAGGAAACAATCCACCAGGAGAAAATGTTAGCAAACAAGATACAGTAGTATTAGACTCTCTCCTCCACCAGATCATTAGGTAAATAGCACCCTCTAAAATAAATATCCCTTGAATAAGACATTTAAAAAGTAATTTTCAAAAAACACAAAAATGAGATGCTATCAAAATCACAGATTTTTAAAAAAAACAATGGAACTTCAGAATCAATAGTTACAAATTTAAAAACTAATTTAAATATAAGGCTTTTTAAACATGGAGGCCTAAACACATGGAGAGTGTTTATCTGTGCCCTTCCTGAAACTGCTATATAATGGGGGAAGAGTGGGGGGAAACACAAACCCAGAAGAACAAAAAGAATAGGAGAAGTGATGGATAACAGCAGACAAAACAGCCAGTAATCTGGAAATTAGAAAGCACAGACTAGTGATAACCAATTCAACAGCCTGAAAAAGCTGAATGTGAAGCCTATAGGAGATGGCAAACCCAATGAAGACATAGGCCAGGAACTTTGGCAGAACCCCAGAAAAGACTTAGTAATTAGATTTTCGTGTCTTTTAAATCAAAGGTACTAAAGACTGTATGAAAATAAGGTAGGTTGAAAGTCTTTAAAAGAAACATTTAAGATAATCCCAGATCCTTCTTCCACCCTGAGTGGCCCAGTATAGAACTGGAGGTCTGTTCTCTGGAGAAATCAATGAAAACAGGCTCACCAACAACTGGAAACAGGTGGGTTAAAGGCAAGCAGGCAAACAGCCCAGAAATAAACCCTTTCCTATATAGTCAGACGACTTTCCACAAGGGTGTAATGACCATGCAATGGGGAAAAGACAGTATTTTCAACAAACAGTGCTGGGAAAACTGCATCTCCACATGCAAAAGAATGAAACTGTACCCTTACCTTATACCCTTTGCAAAAATTAACTCAAAATGGATCAAAGACCTATACATAAGAGCTTAAACTACAGCACTCTAAGAAGAAAACATGGGGCAAATTTCATGACACTGGATTTGGCAATGATTTCTTGGATATGACACCAAAAAGCACAGGAAACACAAGAAAAAATAAACAAATTGGACTACATCAGAATATAAAATTTCCATACATCAGAGGACACAGAGTGAAAAGGCATAGGAGAAAAAAAAAATCTTAACAGAATGGGAGAAAACACCTGCAAATAAAGTATCAAATTAGGGATTAAAATCCAGAATATGTAAGGAACTCCTACACAATCAACAAGACTAGCAAACCAATTAAAGAATGGGCAAAGGACTTAGATTTTTCTCCAAAGATGGAATACAAATGGCCAATAAGCTCATGAAAAGATGCTCAACATCACTAATCTTTAGGAAAATGCAAGTCAAAACCACGAGATACCACTTCACATGTATTAGGACAGCTATTTTATAATACAAATACAAATATAATGAAACAAAAGCAGAACAAAACCAGAAAATAACAAGCGTTGGGGAGGATGTGGAGAAATTGGTACTCCAGTGCACTATCTGAGGGAACGTAAAATGGTGCAGCCACTATGGAAAACAATATGAGGGTTCTTCAAAAAATTAAATATAGAATTACCACACAATCCAGCAAAATCACTTTCTGGGTAGATTCTGGAAAGGAATGAAAGCTGTCTTGAAGAGATTATTACACACCTATGTTCACAATAACCAAAAAGTGGAAGCAACCTAAATGTCCATCCATGAATAAATGGGTAAGTAAAATGAGGTGTATTCATACAAGGGATTGTTCAGCACTAAAAAGGAAGGAAATGTTGACACACGGTACAGCATGGATGAAACCCTGAGCACATTATGCTAAGTGAAATAAGACAGTCACAAAATAATTTATTATTTCACTTATATGAGGTACATGTAATTCATAAAGTAGATGATGCTAGGGAACGGGGGAAGGGAAAATGGAGAGTTATTTTTTAATGGATATAGTTTTAGTTTTTCAAGATGAAGCATTCTGGAGATTGGCTGCACAATGTAAATGTACTAAACACTACTGAACTATACACTTAAAAATGGTTAAGATGGTGTATTTTATGTTACATGTATTTTACCACAACAACAAACAAACAAACAAACACTAAGCAAACCGAACAACGTGATATTCCTATCTCCTTTCCCCTGCTGGGCTTCCACAAGAGCTAGCAGCTGGGACCATATGTGCCATGGCAGGAGACTAGATGTAGAATTCGTCTCTGGAAAACTGAAATGATAGTTCTAAAAGTTCTGTTCTGTTCTTTTACAACTGTGCCAGGCCTTTCTGGACAGCATCTTATTTTTGTTGTTCTCAGTTTTAAAAAATTAATTTGAAAAAAAATTAAATTTGATACTGACACAGCGTGCCCCCCACAAAACAGCTGGCTCCTTCCTATGTGATCACCCAATACTGAAGCCCACCAAGGGACGAGCTGTACTCTCCAGTCAGCTTTTAGTGCAGTGTCTCACTTGGTGAGCAGGAGGCTGATCATCTCCAGACATTTGAGAATGTGTAAAATTAGGAATGGAATCAAAAGCACACATAAATAAAGGAACAAACAGAGGCAATGCAGTGAGAAAAAAAAAAACCCTCAAAAATACTATGAGTAATATACCCAATAATAAAAACAAATATTTTGTCTAGGGAGATTCTAAAAAGAGAGTAAGAGAGATCAGGGATCAAGTGAAGGAGCTCTCCGTTAAAGGAAAGAAAAAAATATGAGAAGGAAAACAGGAGACAAAGAGAAAAAAAAAAAAAAGGAGGAAGAAACTGGCCAAATAAATGAGAAAGTTTTCCAGATATTAAGGACTTGAGATTCCAGCCTAATAAGCACCCACTACAACTACAGAGTACTCTATCAAAAAAAAAAAGCACGGATAGAAAATCGAGAAGTCATTTCTAATCTAGATTTATGAACCCAAATTATATGTAAGGAGCAAGTAATGGTAGCATAAACATATCTCCAAGAAATGACATAACCAATTTTTTCTTTCCATGTACTCTGTTCTCAGGAAGCTACACCTGTTTTTGGAAGGCTGGAAGGGCTCTACCCCAAGAAACAAAAATAGAAAATATTTACTGAGTGCTTACTGCATGCACAGGCCCTTTGTATGTATTTGCTCCTATGATTTTTAAAACAAACCCCTGAGGTGGGTAAGATTATTATTCCCACCCTTTAGATGGGAAACTCTGGAACAGAGGTTAAGTAACTTGCCCAAGGTCACACATCCAGTTTCCAGTCAGGATTTGAACTGAAGCAGGTGGGCTCCTGAGCCCATGCTCAGTCACTAACTTACCGTTCTTGCCAAGGGAATAAACCCCAAAAGAGGAGTATGTGGGATGGAAACACAACAAAAAAAGAGGAAGGAAATTTCCAGAAAAATGATAAAGGGAAGTCCCCAAAACACAACTGAGCCATCAAAACTGACAGAATATTGGGTATGCTTGAACACATATGGAAAAGATTTTCCAGTCCTCTTAAAGTTTGGATGAAACAGTGATCAATACAGAGAAAAATTAGGCAAACAAGCAAACAAAATACAAATAAATTATTAACTTCAGGGAAGACAAGAAGCCATACAGCAAAGAAAATGCAATCACAGTTCTGGTTGGACATTTGTGAATAATGGTAGAAGTGTTAAATTACACAGTAATTCAACCAAAAACAGTGATATAAGCACTGGAAGGATGGGAGGAGGTGAGAAGAGCTTGTACGTGCCAGCTAAATCCTCAGCAGGGTCTCTGGAAAACAATAAAATGGCATCAGCATTTTATTAAAGATATTCTGAGGCAAAAGGCAAAAACTTAAAAATTAAGTTGTTGTCACTCTGCATTCCATTCTGGGATCGCCTTACTCCTTAAAAGATTTTTTTTAAATTCGCAGATTATGTTTCACCCTTTGTGCCTTAAATGCATAAACTAATCTATCACTAGACCCTTTCCTAATGCAAGCATTAGTAAACAAATGAATATGGCTATATTTCAATGAAACTTTAATTTACGGAAACTGAAATGTCTATTTCACATAATTTTTATGTTATAAAATATTATTCTTTGTTTTTTCTTCATCCTTTTAAGAATGATTCTTAGATTGTGGGCTATACAAAAACAGGTGGCAGGCTGGATTTGGCCCATAAACTGTAGTCTGCCAATTCCTGTCCTAAAGCAGAGACCAGCAGATACAGTCCAGAAGCTGCAGATGGGAGATTTCTGTCAAAGAGGTTCCAAACAGCCCATATTACCCACAAAAGAAAGATTTAGCACATGGACAGCTGCTTCACCCACAGAGCCAGCTAGCAACAATAAAGCCAGAGACAGCAACATAGGAGGGGCTGGGGAAGGGCAAAGAGAATCCAAGTGCAGGAACAGGAAGAAATCAGTTCACTTTTTTGCCTAAAATTTAGTCCAATCTAGGAGGGGACAGGGTAAGACATTAAAGTAAAAAAGATTTTAAACGAGGTCAGACTAACTGGAAAGGGGTAGTCGGCCCAGATTCACCCAGGTGTGAGGAAGAACAATTAGCAAATAATGTTTAAAGCTAGCAGTAAGAAAGAAGTTGCTCTCATATATTCAAACTACTAAATACTACCTCATTCAAAAAACCAGTTACATAACCTAAGGGCCTGTATTCAGAATACGTAAAAAACTCTTTTATAAATCAATAAAGATTCCCCCCAAGAAAATAGAGATAGTCTATTCTTTGAATAGGTATTTTTTTAAAACACAAAAACAAACCCAAAAAGTTGAAGCGTGAAGAAATTTCAACTTCTCAGTCAAGAAAATGTAAAGTAAACCCAGATATCAATTCAAGCTCATCAGACAGGATAATTAAGTCTGACCGGCATCATATTAAAATGAATGAAACAAGTCACAGAGCAAACGCACCGTTTTTAAAGTAATGGCATTACCATTTAAATGTTTAACTCAGTGGCAAGAATCTACAACCTCAAAAGAGGAAGGTACCTTTTTGCATGACACCACTAACTTTTTCAAGATAATCGGGCAGGGAAGCCACGCCCACACTTTAGGAGGTGAAATTTTAATTCATAGTGTGTGACCGTTCTCTACAATGAGACTCACAGCTAACAGAAATACTTAAGGATTTCCAGGAACCCGAAACGTCCCGAAACGGACGCAACTAAGGGGCTAGAGGGAAAACAGGGGAGCTCGGTGACCCAGTGATTGGGGCCAGAGGACTTAACTGGAGGGAAGCAGCAGTAATTTAAACGAATCAGGAAGACTCGTCCCGGCTTGCTTCACCCCTCTGAGGTCAAGGCCGCCCGGAATTTTTGGCCTCAGAGAGCCGCTCCCTCCCCGCGGGGCGCCCCCGGGCCGGGAGGCCGGGAAGGGTCAGGGGCCCCGCTGTCGGAGGGGCTGGAGGGCCCGGAGCCGAGGCCTCGCCCTCGGACAACAGCTGCGAGGCAACCAAGAGATCGGGAGTAGGCCCGCCCCGAAGCCGCGGGGCCAAAACAGAAACCCAACGCGGAGGAAACGGAACGCACCCCGGCCCTTGCCGCCCAGCCCGGCCCTGCCGGCCGCAGAGCCGCTCCGCCGACGGCAGCGAGAAGGCCGCCCCCTCCCCAGCCCCTCCACGGCCTCAACCGCAGCGCCGGGCCCACGAGTCGCTACCGCCCACTGCCGGCCCCCCCCTCGCTTGCCCGCCTGCCCGCCCTCCTGGGACACGGCCCGCTCCACCCCTCGCGGCTGCTCACCGCGCTGAGGCGGATCCCGCTGGGTGACTGCGCCGCCATCTTGAGCAACCTACAAAGCCAGGACCGGCCTCAGCCTCAACCCGACCGGGAGGCGGCGGGGACGAATGTAGGGGCCCGGCGAGTCCCCGCCCACTTCCGGGGAGGGGCTCAAGGCCTTCCCGTCCACTCACGTCAGCCTTCAGGCAAAGTCGGAATCGAAATGTGGGGAAAGTGCATGACCGTTTCGGTTGAAGCTGGGAGAGCAATAGCGCTGGGCTCCGAGTGCGGGGCTCTGCGAGGGGAGGGCGCATGCGTGCGGCGCGGCGCGGCGGCGCGTGCGATCCATGCATTAACGACCTAGAGGCTTGAGAGTTCCGAGGTTGAAGCTTGGAGCGACGTGCGGTGGTGGCCCTGGAAAAGTGCACTCGAGGCGCGTGACCTGGCCGCACGTGAATTGCACTGAGAAAAGCCAGTCCATACCCACCAGTGTCAAAAGTGATTTGAAATCTTGTTAACCAAAGAAGGTTTTGTACTTTTTGGCTTTACCCTGAGAATTATCATCCTTCATACTGATGCTGAGTCCTTGTTCACATTCGTTAAAGTCTTTTTGCTCGTGCACGCGTATTCAGTGTCAGCTTTGAGTTGGGCATTGGGCTGGGAAGCATACAGAAATGGGTAAGTCAAGGACTGTCAGATACAGTAGGTAGAGAAATAATTGAAAATATTCATCGTGGGTTTTTTCTTCTTTTTATCTCTTTTGTCCTCGTTGTTGGGAAGTGGAGGCACATGTCAGGCCTCTAACACTTGTTTTTGTTTTTAAACAGAAATAAACAGTTCATCCATTTCCTCCCCTCCCCCCACACCCGTTGTGGTTTTATATTGTAAAATTAATAATTTTCTTTGAAATAGTATTGAAAATTCAAATAATACATAAATTAAAACAAGATTTACCCCCAATCCCTTCACCAGAACATATAAATAATTTGGTGTACATTCCTCCTGTTAACAAATCTCTTTGTAAAAAAGGAAATTAAGTCGAGAACTTTATTGCTAAAAAACCATCAGCAAACCACGAAGGCATAGCTATGAACCAAAAGTACACTGAAACCAGGAGTTTGTTTTTATAGAAAATTTCCACGTGGGTTCCCATTCCGGGTCCCTTTATGCAAATGAGGGACGGAGCCCTGTTTAGTTCTGATTGGTTGGTGTAAGTCAAAGCTGATTGGTTGTTTTAGGCTGGTTCTTCAGTGAGCAGATGTGGGGTTTGTGGCTCTTTTGAGTGTGCAGAGTAAGTGGGTGGCCTCCTGTTAATACATGGCTGACAGGCTCCTTTTCGTTGTGGGCCTCAGCCTGACGGAACACCTCTTGTTTTCTGCAACAATTGGGTTATTATGGGGGAGGTGGAACTCACTTGGTTTCGTCTAATCTTCACCCTCTATAGACTTTTATATACTAAGTATTATTTACAACACAGCCTCACGATGGTATGACTTAGTTTTTCAACTTTACGATGGTGTGAAAGTGATATGCTTTCTGGAGAAACCATACAGCGAATTTTGAATTTGGGTTTGTATGTCTGGGAAGAGGAAATCCCGGGGCAAAATACCTTTAAAAACCGAAATCAGTCAAAGGGAGAAATAAAGTTTAAAATCCGTTTATTGCTTACAAACTGCATTCTGGGGCGGTTTCTCTCTCCTGCTCCAGCAGAAGCAAAACCTGCCCTCCCCCTCACCTCTCAGGTACAGATAAGCCCTCTGTTGCCCAGGTAATTACCCACTGACATAGAGATGAACTTCTCTCCGCCCCTAAGGATATGCAAATGCACTAAAGCCATACTTCTTTCCACCTCTGAACGCCTACTGATATGCAGATGTACTAAAGCCAGGTGAGATTTTCTGGAAATACTACAATTCTACCCACAGGGTCTTTTCCCAGGGTAGTGATATGCGCATGATCTTCTCTTGTGATGGAGCCACAGCGTCCAGTTAGACACATGATCACAAGAGAAACAACCAATACACTTACAACCATTGTGTACCCCTACAACCATTCCGTCTTTCACTTTCAGTACATTATTCAATAAATTACATGAGACAGTCAACAGTTTATTGTTTAAATGGGCTTTGTGTCATGATTTTGCCCAACTGTAGGCTAATGAGCACTTTAATAAGGTAGGGTCAGCTAAACTATGTTTGGTAGTTTAGGTGAATTAAATGCATTTTTGACTTAGGGTGGGTTTATTGCGAGGTGACCCCATCGTAAGTCAAGGAAGATATGTATGGGACTAAACCTTACATATTTTTTCTGCTACTTGTGTTTTTGGTTTATGGAAATACTTCAATCTGAGGCTTCTAAGTGCTCAAACATTTTTGAATTAATGAATTGCTAAAACACAAAATTCAACAGAGTAAATTTGAAGATCTAATTGTCTTTATTAAGCAACTTGTGAGTTGGGCAGCATCCCATCTAGCATCCTCCAGGTTGAAACCAGTCGGTTTGGCAGGTGTTACCTAGCAAGTAAAGGGGAGCTCCAGGAGTTGCACAAAAATAGGTTTTTATAGGAAGGAGGGTGGGGCAAGGAAGTTATTAGCAAAAGAAAAAGAAAGGAGTGTCTCAGGGAGGTCACTTTCCTTAGGGGGGAAAGAGCAGAGGGTCTTATCATGCAGATAGCCTCTTTTCTTTGTGGGGGATGGAGAGGGCCCAGGTGAGAGATTACCTCATTGGTGCTGACCAGAAAATTCCCAACTGACTGGTTAAGACTACGTTTCTAGGGGACGTTGGAACTGCAATTAAGTCAGGTATTCACCCTACTTTGGTGACTTGGCCTAGCATCAGTGATTCCATTTTGGGCCTGTACTTTTCTTTTTGATAGACTGAATAAATGAATGAGGAAACACTAAAAACAAACAAAGAAAACAAAACCCTGTGTCCTGTTGTCACCATTATGATCCACCATTGGGTAAATGACATTGGGTGAATCACCTAAGTAAATGCGCTAGTTAATACTGTTGTCAGGCCATCCTGTACGGGGAGAGCTCCCTTTGCACTAGGTGAGACCTCAACCGGGAGAGGGTTCTTGACTCTGACTGAGAAAGAATTCACGAGCAGGTCGGGCAGGTACAAATGAAGAGTAGTTTAGTAAAGCAAAGTACACACTCAAGGAGGGATTACAGGCATTCTTGAGAGGTGGCAGCATGGTGGGGTTTGGGTTGGGGGCCTAATAGCTGGAGTTTAAGCAGGGAGTGGGTGGAACATTCATTACGATAGGTGGTATTGATTGGAGGGGATTTTTGGGAAATTGGGTGCTGCCCTCTTTTCATCCATAGATGGTCTGCCACAGAACTGTCCTGGGGCCAAGAGGTGTGACTTTTAAGCATCATAATGAGCGCATAACGTACTTTGAGGGGAAGTCAAGGTCAACTTCCCCTCCATGTTGAACCAGTCAGTTTTGGCAGGTCTGGTATCTATACCCTCCCTCCCCACGTTCTCTGGGAACAGTTTATAAGAAATGTTTAGATTATAAATAAGCATGTAACTGAATGTAAACACCAGCCAAAGTCCCCAACCCTCTTCTTGCTCATGTCTGGCTACCTACCTACCATAACAATGCCATTTGTGATGCTCTGGACTGGGTGGTTCCTCGGTTTCCTCCAGCTTTAAGATTGTATTGTTATGTGCGAGGCTCTTTCATCAACTGTTTATTGAGAGCCTTCTTTGTGTCTGTCAAGAGAAGGGCTCTCAGGATGCAGTGACAAGCAAAATAGAGATGGTTTCCACTCAGGTGGGATTTAGGATTTCAAAGCTGTGTCTGTTTAAATAAATTGTGGTCCATTAGCGAGTCATGAAATCAGGTTGGTGAGTCTCAATTAGCACTTTGTAAAAAACAAGAGAATTTTAATTTAATAGCATAGTGCAGTGTCTGGGCCTGAATCCACCTTCTTCACTTAATTAGCTGTGTTATGTTTCACAAGTTACTTTGACTTTGAGATGAGATTAGCCTGGATTATCTGGGTGGACCCTTGATCAATCACAAGTGCTTTGTAAAGTAGGGGCAGAGAGAGATTTGGTCACAGGCTATGTCCACTGAAGAAGAGGGTGGCTTGAATATGCTAAACTGCTGCTTTTTAAAGTGGAGAAGGGGCCGTGAGCCACATACAAGGAATGTAGCTCTGGAAGCTGGAAAGAGGCAAGAAAATGTTGGGAAGAAATTCAGTTCGGAGATGCAGGGAAGTCAGAGTGGAAGGAATTTATTAAAGCAAGAGTAACGGCGTGGCAGCTGCCTTGTGGGCAGCAGAGAGCAAGGAAGAATAGAGGCAGGAAAGGGAAGCTCAGCATAGGGCAAATCCCTTGTCAGCTCCTGAAGCCTGAGTCCCTTGGCACCCAGGGTCCACTTGAATTTGCACAGCGTGGAAACTAAGCCCCTGCCACTCCAGGATTTGGGGGAGCAACAGAGCACCGGATGAAGTGAGATTATGTTCTGAGAACTTCCCAAAGGCAAAGAAAGGAGATTTTCAGGTAGGCTACTAAAAAGCATGACTGCACAGTTGTAGTCCTATCTGGATCACCCAGGCCATTGCAAGCCCAACTCAGAGCTCTCCAGAGCCCCTCCCTACTTATCTGGAGTAGAACTCTCTCGAGAGTGACACACTCAAAGAAAGGGGTAGTGCAGGCAACCTCAGAGGGGAAGCTTGTTTAAGGGTTTAGGGTTTGGGGTTTTACAGTCCCTTTTGGGTGGGGGTCAGCACAAGGCATGACGTATACAGGTGATTTATAGTTCCTTTGAAGTTTTGTCTTAAGAACAGGGTTATTTAGGTGATTGTGTTAGTCCAGATCTTGGCATTTTTTATTCACATAGGTTTATTTACACCTTGGAGGTCTATCTCACATCCTGGTTACAAAGTTACTTGATTAAAGGGCTGGAAGAAGAAGAAGAACAGCATATAGATTAAGTTAAAGAATAAACTGGGCCTTTTTCTCAGGCTAAGAAGATTTTAAAATGTTGTGACTCTTGTCCTATTTTCCTGCCCTTTGAAACTTCAACTAATTAACTGATTAACTCTGTGAGTTCTTTCTGGTTCTCTGGTTTTATCTGGTTAGCTTTTTGAGTCTCTTTCGTGGGCTTTACTGGCTTTGTTCTCTCTCCATCCTGCTCATGTCTGTCTTTCTGCTGAACAGAAACCCCAGGCTAGAGCCCAGAGAGCTTTCAGCAGGAACAAGACACTGCACACAACTTGGTTTCAGCCCAGTGAAACGCACTCCAGACATCTGACCTCTAGAACCAGAAGAGAATGGATTTCTCTAGTTTTAAGGTACAAAGTTTGTGGCAATTTGTTAAAGTAGCAACAGGCCTAGACAACAGTATGTTCACATACAAGCAAATACTTACCTGTGCATACAAATTCATGCCCCCTCTCCCCACCTCACCTTTTTTGTTTTACACAATTAAGCATATTGTGGACTTCTATGTTCTCAAGGCTTACTCATATGGAAAAAATGTGAGGCAAACAAGTACAGGCTAAAAGGACACTCGGTTGGTATAAAAGGGCTTTTCTGGGAATGGAAATGCTCCATAACATACCCCTCTGTGCTTGTGAAAACTCAAGCTAACCCAGAAATCCTTATTTTTAAAAATGTCAAATCTGAATTTGATGTGATTTTTTAAATGATAAAACTATTTTATGAGGAGTGCTGTAGACTGCATGTTTGACTTGTCTTCAACAATTCACATGTTGAAATCCTAATGCCCAGTGTGATGTTATTAGGAGGTGGGCCTCTGGGAGGTGATTAGGTAATGAGGTGGAGCCCTTATAAAGTGCCCTTGTATAGGAGACTGTACACAGGTCCCCCAGCCCTTCTGCCATGTGAGGATACAGCAAGAAGACCCAACAGGGTGCTTTGATCTTGGACTTCCTAGCTTCCATGAGCTGAGAGAAATAAATATTTGTGGTTTAAGCCATCTACCCTATAGTATTTTTGTTACGCATCTCAAATGGACTAAGACAGGAAGAGAGAAATTTCTAAGTCCATACAAGGGTTAGAATATTGTCTACATAAAATAAAATCTTCACCTTCTTTCAATCAAACACAGTGTGAAATCTGGTTGCTTTCACAAACTTACACATCTTGACTTTTATGTTGAACAACATACCTTGGAGGTCTTCCATAGCTGTACATAAATATCTGCCTCATATTTTGCAGCTTCATAACAGTCCATTTTATTTATTTATTTTTTTACATTCTGCTTTTTTTTATTATCATTAATTTACAATTACATGTGCAATATTACGATTATTAAACTACCCCTTCATCAGGGCCCCCCCACCAACCCCATTACAGTCACTGTCCATCAGCGTAGTGAGATGCTATAGAATCACTACTTGTCTTCTCTGAGTTGTACTGCCCTCCCCGTGCCCCCCCAACATTACATCTGCTAATCGTAATGCCCCTTTTTCCCTCTTATCCCTCCCTTCCCGCCCATTTTCCCCAGTCCCTTTCCCTTTGGTAACTATTAGTCCGTTCTTGGGTTCTGTGAGTCTGCTGCTGTTTTGTTCCTTCAGTTTTTTTCTTTGTTCTTATACTCCACATATGAGTGAAATCATTTGATACTTGTCTTTTTCGGCTTGGCTTATTTCACTGAGCATAATACCCTCTAGCTCCATCCATGTTGTTGCAAATGGTAGGATTTGTTTTCTTCTTATGGCTGAATAATATTCCATTGTGTATATGTACCACATCTTCTTTATCCATTCATCTACTGATGGACACTTAGGTTGCTTCCATTTCTTGGCTATTGTAAATAGTGCTGCAATAAACATAGGGGTGCATCTGTCCTTTTCAAATTGGGCTGCTGCATTCTTAGGGTAAATTCCTAGGAGTGGAATTCCTGGGTCAAATGGTATTTCTATTTTGAGTTTTTTGAGGAACCTCCATACTGCTTTCCACAATGGTTGAACTAATTTGCAGTCCCACCAGCAGTGTAGGAGGGTTCCCTTTTCTCCACATCCTCGCCAACATTTGTTGTTGTTTGTGTTTTGGATGTTGGCCATCCTCACTGGTGTGAGGTGATATCTCATTGTGGTTTTAATCTGCATTTCTCTGATGATTAGCGATGTGGAGCATCTTTTCATGTGCCTGTTGGCCATCTGAATTTCTTCTTTGGAGAAGTGTCTATTCATGTCCTCTGCCCATTTCTTAATTGGATTATTTGCTTTCTGTTTGTTAAGGTGCATGAGTTCTTTATATATTTTGGATGTCAACCCTTTATCAGATACGTTTTTTATGAATATATTCTCCCATACTGTAGGATGTCTTTTTGTTCTACTGATGGTGTCCTTTGCTGTACAGAAGCTTTTCAGCTTGATATAGTCCCACTTGTTCATTTTTGCTTTTGTTTCCCTTGCCCGGGGAGATATGTTCATGAAGAAGTTGCTCATGTTTATGTCCAAGAGATTTTTGCCTATGTTTTTTTCTAAGAGTTTTATGGTTTCATGACTTACATTCAAGTCTTTGATCCACCTTGAGTTTACCTTTGTGTATGGGGCTAGACAGTAGTCCAGTTTCATTCTCTTACATGTAGCTGTCCAGTTTTTCCAACACCAGCTGCTGAAGAGGCTGTCATCTCCCCATTGTATATCCAAGGCACTTTTATCAAATATTAATTGACTGTATATGTTTGGGTTAATGTTTGGATTTTCTATTCTGTTCCACTGGTCTGTGGGTCTGTTTTTGTGCCAATACCAAATTGTCTTGATTACTGTGGCTTTGTAGTAGAGCTTGAAGTCAGGGAGTGTAATTCCCCCTGTTTTATTCCTCCTTCTCAGGATTGCTTTGGCTATTCGGGGTCTTTTGTGGTTCCATATGAATTTTAGAATTATTTGTTCCAGTTCATTGAAGAAAGCTGTTGGTAGTTTGATAGGGATTGCATTGAATCTGTAGATTGCTTTAGGTAGTATAGCCATTTTGACAATATTGATTCTTCCTAGCCAAGAGCATGGGATGCATTTCCATTTGTTAGTGTCCTCTTTAATTTCTCTTAGGAGTGTCTTGTAGTTTTCAGAGTACAGGTCTTTCACTTCCTTCGTTAGGTTTATTCCTAGGTATTTTATTCTTTTTGATGCAATTGTGAATGGAATTGTTTTTCTGATTTCTCTTTCTGTTAGTTCATCATTAGTGTATAGGAAAGCAACAGATTTCTGTGTGTTAATTTTGTATCCTGCAACTTTGCTGAATTCAGATATTAGTTCTAGTAGTTTTGGAATGGAATCTTTAGGGTTTTTTATGTACAGTATCATGTCATCTGCAAATAGTGACAATTTGACTTCTTCTTTACCAATCTGGATGCCTTGTATGTCTTTGTTTTGTCTGATTGCTGTGGCTAGGACCTCCAGTACTATGTTGAATAACAGTGGAGAGAGTGGGCATCCCTGTCTTGTTCCCGATCTTAGATGAAAAGCTTTCAGCGTCTCGCCGTTAAGTATGATGTTAGCTGTGGGTTTGTCATATATAGCCTTTATGATGTTGAGGTACTTGCCGTCTATACCCATTTTGTTGAGAGTTTTAATCAGGAATGGATGCTGAATTTTGTCAAATGCTTTTTCAGCATCTATGGAGATGATCATGTGGTTTTTGTTCTTCTTTTTGTTGATGTGGTGGATGATGTTGATGGATTTTTGAATGTTGTACCATCCTTGATCCCTGGGATGAATCCCACTTGATCATGGTGTATGATCCTCTTGATGTATTTTGGAATTCGATTTGCTAATATTTTGTTGAGTATTTTTGCATCTACGTTCATCAGGGATATTGGTCTGTAATTTTCTTTCTTGGTGAGGTCTTTGCCCGGTTTTGGTATTAGAGTGATGCTGGCTTCATAGAATGAGTTTGGAAGTATTCCCTCCTCTTCTATTTTTTGGAAAACTTTAAGGAGAATCGGTGTTATTTCTTCTCTATATGTCTGGTAGAATTCAGAGGTGAATCCATCTGGTCCGGGGTTTTGTTCTTGGGTAGTTTTTTGATTACCAATTCAATTTCGTTGCTGGTGATTGGTCTGTTTAGTTTTTCTGTTTCTTGCTTGGTCAGTATTGGAAGGTTGTATTTTTCTAAGAAGTTGTCCATTTCTTCTATGTTTTCCAGCTTGTTAGCATATAGATTCTCATAATATTCTCTTATGATTCTTTGTATTTCTGTGGGGTCCGTCGTGATTTTTCCTTTCTCATTTCTGATTGTGTTTATGTGTGTAGATTCTCTTTTTCTCTTAATGAGTCTGGCTAGGGGTTTATCTATTTTGTTTATTTTTTCAAAGAACCAGCTCTTGGTTTTATTGATTTTTTCTATTGTTTTATTCTTCTCAATTTTATTTATTTCTTCTCTAATCTTTATTATGTCCCTCCTTCTGGTGACTTTGGGCCTCATTTGTTCTTCTTTTTCCAATTTCAGTAATTGTGTCTTTAGACTATTCATTTGGGAATGTTCTTCTTTCTTTAAATAGGCCTGGATTGCAATATACTTTCCTCTTAGAACTGCCTTTGCTGCGTCCCACAGAAGTTGTGGCTTTGTGTTGTTGTTGTCATTAGTCTCCATATATTCTTTGATTTCTGTTTTGATTTGGTCGTTAACCCATTGATTAATTAGGAGAGTGTTGTTAAGTCTCCATGTATTTGTGAGCCTTTTTGATTTCTTTCTAAAATTTATTTCTAGTTTTATACCTTGGTGATCTGAGAAGTTGGTTGGTAGGATTTCAATATTTTTGAAATTACTGAGGTTCTTTTTGTGGCCTAGTATGTGGTCTATTCTGGAAAATGTTCCATGTGCACTTGAGAAGAATGTGTATCCTGTTGCTTTTGGGTGTAGAGTTCTGTAGATGTCTGTTAGGTCCATCTGTTCTAGTGTGTTGTTCAGTGCCTCTGTGTCTTTACTTATTTTCTGTCTGGTTGATCTGTCCTCTGGAGTGAGTGGTGTGTTGAAGTTTCCTAAGATGAATGCATTGCTGTCTATTTCCTCCTTTAATTCTGTTAGTATTTGTCTCACATATGCTGGCGCTCCTGTGTTGGGTGCATATATATTTATAATGGTTATATCTTCAGTCCATTTTATTGATGTATTGGAATTTATTTAGCCAATCTCCTGTTGGTGGGTACAGGTTGTTTTCAAACTTTTGCCATTACCAATACTACAGTGAACATTATATGTTATTTTGCACATATGTAAGTGTATCAGATAAATTCCTGAAATTAGAACTGTTGGGGCAAAAGATACATCCTTTCATAGTTTTGATAGAAATTGCCAAATTTCCTCCACACAGCTTGTACCAATTTATAGTCTCTATAGCAATGTAGAGTGAATCCTGTTTTCCCCTATTATTAATATCTCTGAAATGGTCAATGAATAATATTTCAGAGCAATTTTATTTTTTTCTCATATTGTCAGGTTGGGTACTTTTTTACATGTTTGAAAGCCAATTGTGTGTGTGTGTATGTATGAACTCCCTGTTCATATCTTTTGCCCACTTTTCTATTCCTTGTCGTTGGGTAGGAGTTCTTCAAGTGTTGGAGAAATTAGCCCTTTGTAACATGAGTCAAACATTTTTCTCAGTTTGCCATTTGTGTTTTACTTTGCTTATGCTTTTTATATGTAGAATTTTTAAAAGAAAATTTATATAGTCAAAATAGAACTGTCTTTTATGGTTTCTGGAATTTCTATTCATTGAAGAAAAGTTATATCCATTCTTGGCTTATATAAATATCTTCTCTTGGTTTATTCTAGTATTTTCATGGTTTCAATCTCTGATCTTTTTGGTATTTTAGTGAAAGATGTGAGGTATGAATCCAACCTCTTTTTACCTTGTTGCTACCCAATTATCCCAATACCATTTACTGTATAAGCCTCCTCTCTTTCCCTGTATGGATTTGAAGTATCACCTTTAGTATAGAGCATATTTTCTATGCATTTGTGTCTACTGATGGACTTTCTATTTTGTTCTACTGGTCTCCTGTCCTTTTCTTCACTGGAACTGTTATAGAAAACCAGAAAACCTGGACTGGATCGCTGACAGAAGAACCAAGCGGCACTCAGAGGTCTTGGAGGGTGGAGGTTTATTTTATGCTGGCAGGCTCAGAGGAGAGTGATCTCCAAAGTTCTGGGCCCCGAGTACAGCAGGGCCATGCATGCCTTTTATACACTTACTACAAAGCTAAGGGGGAAGTCAGCACCCAGAAACTGTTGCAGTCAGAGCTATTAGGTCACTATAGGTGTATTCAGGATGCTAGTTATATTTTAATCTATTTCTGTAAAGGTTACCTGGATACTGTATTATAAACTAATGGGCTTCCATGACTATGATTAACAAGCTGTTCCATACCACTGAGTCCTAGTGGGGGGGGGTGGAATACATTGTTACATTGTTTCAATCCCAAGCATCCAAGCACCTTGTGATTCCTCTGTATTTCTGAAGCCTCAATAGAAACCCTGTTTCCTTGGCTTTCTTGGCTTCCCACCGTACCTGCCAAGAGGGGGAGGGATTTGAAAACTTTCTGAGTATTTCCTCATCAGTACAATGATTTTTAACTTTATAGTGTGTTTAAATATTTGCTAGGTTAGCTCTCTTCATTACTCTTCTTAAGAAAATTCCTGGCTACTTTGCCTCTTTTTCCATGTAAACTTTATAATGAGTTTAACTGCTTAAAAAAAATCCAAGTGTTGTTTTTTGGGGGTTGCATTACATTTCTAGATTCACTTAGAATTTACAACTTTATGATGCTGAATCTTCCTTCTTAAGACATAATAAACCTTTCCTTTAGCTCCAAGTTTTCTATATTCCTTTGGAAGTGTTTTCTTCAAGGAGCTCTCATACAGTCTCTTTCTAGTTTATTATTGTTATTATTGTAAGTAGGATATCATCTCTCTCACAACTGGTGGTGCATATATATAAAAAGATATTGATGTACAAAAACTATATTATTGTGTACATATTATAGAACATTTACTCCCCTTTATTCTTCCTTCCAGCACCATTTTGGGCAGGTAAATCAATCTTTACGTTCTTCATCTAGTCATGTATTGGCTTCCTGCATGTGCCAGACACCGAGGGAACTGAAAGTACAGGTTCTGTCTCTTCCACCAAAGACCTCTGCCTTGTAGCCAGTAATGGGCTGTTACCTTACTAGGTGCTTGTTTGTGAGCAAGAGTAACACCATGTTGTCAAATCTACCATGTTGGTTGGTGGGTTACCTTTACACTCCCTTTCTTTGACATGCATGTAATCCTCAGATACCATCCAGATTAGAACAGTTAACAGTCTTCCCCAGGGCAGGACTCCTTGCACTAATTATAACGATACTACTCAGAAGTCAGTCCCTGCCCCACTGTGCACACCGTGGCCGTCCTATGCAGAGACCCTTCCTCCTTGCCTCTAATTTAACCCAAAGTGGCTTGGGGCTCTCTGCATCCTGTGGCTGCTCAGGACAAGCTTCTGTAGGTAAGATCTCTTCAATAAACCTTTGTGGAATTCCAGATGGACTTGTCAGCCATTCTTTGCTTCCCCGGTCCCTTTGGCCTTAGGGAGTTCAGGAAGAGCGCTTTAATAGGGCCACCCTGTGCCCAAGTGTCTCGTAGTGCTTGAGGACACGCAGAAAGAACCAAGACTGAGGGGTCTGGATCTCAAAGGTTGGCTCCCATGTATTTGTTAAGTAAACCAACAAATGACTTAAGAAGAACTCTGCCAGATGAACGAGGAGGAGAAAATAGTGTCCAGCAGATGGAAGGACATATGTTAAGAAATGCAAGAGATAAGAAACACTGAGTGATTGGAGGAGACAGAAGAGATGAGTGAGAGGCCTTTGGAAAGGCTAGGAAGCCCCATTGGGTCCCGGGAGGCATAATTACAATTTAGGGTAAAATGTTAAGTGACCTCTTTTCTAGAGCCAAAACTTTGAAGGGCAAGTTTCTCCTTAAATTTCCAAGTCCCATCTGCTTCTGGTTGACTCTGGAGGGAAAACCCAGCTTGGAACAGAGGCTTGTTCCTCAGATGGGGGGGAGCCCCCACTGTCTTCTCTGCCTTCACTCTAAACTCATAGTATTTGTTTTTTGTTTTTAAATTTTATTGTGATGATATATACAGCACATAAAATGTATCATTTTAATCCTTTTGTAGTATGTAATTCAGTGATATTACATTCACGTTGCTCTATAGCCATCACCACCATCTATCTCCAGAACCTTTTCATCATCCAAAATGGAATCCTGTACCTATTAAACACTCAACTCTCATCCTTCTCCCCCAGCCCTCGGTAACCACCATTCTATTTTCTGTTTCTGTGAATTTGATTATTTCAGGGACCTCACATAAGTAGAATCATACATTTGTTCTTTTGTGACTGGTTTATTGCACTTAACATAATGTCCCCAAAGTTCATCCATATTGTAGCATGCGTCAAAATTTCCTCCTATTTAAGGCTGAATAACATTCCATTATATGGATAGACTACAGTTTGTTTGCCCATTCATCCACTGATACACATTTGGGTAGTTTCCACCTCTTGGCTACTGTGAATAATGCTGCCATGAATATGGGTGTGCAGATATCTCTGTGAGACCCTTTCAGGTTTTAGTGGAATTGCTGGGTCATTTGGTAATTCTATTGTTACCTCTTTGAGTGCGTTAACTGCCACACTCTTTTCCTAGACCCATGACATTTTAAAGTCCAATTCCTTACTCCTTGGTTTAAAGGTGGACTTAGTCGACTTAGATGGAGAACCACCCAGGAAGAGCTATCGGTAGGATAAGTAACCAAATAAGCTCAGCCTTTCTGGCTTTCTCCTTGTTCCCTTAAGAGCCATCATCCTGGTTACTGCACTGCCTTGAAAACTAGTGTTTCTCCCAGCAGCCCAGGAAGTGGGCTGGCATTGAGGATAATTTGTTACATGTTCAGATTCCTGAATGTCATCCCAGCCACTGATTCAGACCCTCTGGGAGGAGTCTAGCATTCTGCAAGTCAGCAAGCTCTCCAGAGGATTCTTGTGCGCACACAAGTGCCAGGACCCCTGCTAAGCACAGTTGCTTTGCTGGATTCTAACTACAATGGACAGATTTCTAACCTCAGGATCCTCATTGCCATCCTAAAAAATGTTTGAAGGAGTTTCCTTCACTCTGAATTTCAGAGACAGCACAAACTCTGATTGAATCCATAGTATGGAATGAATAATATGCAACTTAAGAAAATATAAGTATGACCATGCACATAAGATACTAGTGTGATTCTCACAAGTTGACTCTTAGTGCAGGATGGGTGGACTGAGCTGGTCCATGTCCCATTCCTAATCATATTCTCTTCTTTCAAATGTTGGTTTTGAATGTTCATTGGCTTGTGTGTCCGACTGAATTGCAAGTGATATCTGGTAGAAGGCATTGTCTTACATCAGAGCATTTCATTCCAGAGGCACAGAATTCTGTCCTTTCCCCCAGGTAGTTTGGTCAATGCTTTAAGTACAGACGTCATCAACTGTTTCCAAGAGTCTAGCTACTTCTACTCCTAATTTAACTTGGGCATAATGTACAAATACTGGAAAATAAAACTTGTTCTCCTTTAAGACATACCTCACTATTCCTTGTGAGCTAGGAACCACCTCTGTGCTGTGGTCCTGGAAGGAATGGATTTTGTAGGAAGTCCTAAGGGAGTGGAGTAGCTTCAGAAACTGTGGTTCACACACTACCAACCAGCAGCAGCCATCTGGGGTTTTCCTGTTCCACTTTCACAGCACAGGGGTTGAGGGCGTAGAGTTCTAAAGGCAGACAGACAGGTCTAGGTTTCGATTCCTGGTTCTATTGGCTTTGCAGACAGGGCTAACAGCTCCTACCTCAGGAGGGTGTGGTGAGAGAGAGCATCATGCCCACAATGCACTCAGCAGCCTGCCCATCCCTGGGAGTCATGTCAGTAGTGGGGGTCAGGCCATGCCCAGACCTACCACCCACTCCCAACAGCCCTGCAGCAGTGCGTGCTAGGACACTGCTCTGTTCACGTTGTGATGGCCTCCCTCGGCAAGGCCTCTCCTCCCAACACATCGCTTGCCCTCGGTGCAGCGGCCTGTGGTCCTCGGGCGGGACACATGGCACTCACTTCCTCTGGGAGGACTGAGTCAGAGCCATGGTCCCCAAAGTGGGGTGCAGACAGGCCCCTGCTGGGGAGTAAGGTATATCAGAAGTGCTAATTGCTTTTCCTCATATTTAAAACAATTTCCTTTTTCTCTTTTATAAAATACATGCTATCTGTTGGTACTGTACTCAGGGAAATTAATGTAACACATAGGCTTACAGACATTGGTGTGGGCACATGCTCCTTTACGCATGGATGCATCATCTGAATTGTTTATACAGAGCACAGTGGTGGCACAGCGATGGTTACTACAACCCTGAGTTGTAGTTACGATCAATATTCCCATTTGTAGATGACAAAACTGAGGCACAAAGTATTTGCCCAGGCCAGTATGTGGGGAGGCTGAGCGGCAGACCCAGGCAAGTTGAACTGAGTGCCAACGCTCTCAGCTATTGGGGTCTACACTGACAAAAGAGAAGATTTATATGTACATCACATTTATAAGACTTTGTTAGTGACAGAGATGTGTTGTGGAACCTGTTTTTCAATATTTCTATTTAATAAATTTAAAAAAGCATCTATTTACATATGATATTATCAGAGACCATTAAGTTGTTTTAGATACTGAAGAAAAAAATAAAAACAAAATTTGTAATCTAAGGATAGAAGAACTACCATTCACAGCATAATAGATACTGATGATATAAATATTAGTTTTGTTGTAAATTCTGATAGGTGAACATACGCAACAACCTGGATCTTAACTATCAATCAGCATATGGTTATCGACCCACAACTTGAATTATAGGTAACTCATAATGTAAGTTACATAGAATTTATGATTATACACTTCAATGTTTAAAATTTATTGACCAAACTTGCAAATGTTTTCAGTTTGAAGATAACCTCTATGCATAAACATAATTTCCATATAATTTGTAACATACTTGTATAAATACCTGTATCTAGTGGTGGTTTTTGATTCTTATTTTTAGCCATCACTTAGGGAACCAAATGGCTCTTTGCTCCCCAAATCCTACATTGGGGCTACTGACAACACATCACTTCTGCACCGCATACAAACTGGTAAGTAGGTGGATGTCAGGAGAAGCATAACAGATAATATCAAATTCCAAAACACCTTTGTCTACAGAAAGGATGGGTATGAGAGACCTCATTAGGACAGTTTGCATCATCTGGCTTAGAAAGTGATTTCATGTAATGCTCTGTTGGCTGAAAAGGGGACATGAGATAGGCAGGTGTGGGAGGCAAACTGCACTCACTGGCAAGGAGCTAAGGCGCCCAGCAGAGGAGGGGTGCCAAGCCAGGATTCTAAATAGGGTAGCTGGCATAAGACAAAGGGGCTCAGAAAGAGTAGGATGACATGCTGCCAGGCTAAAGAAGTCTGTGCCTAGGAAGGGATTATTTTAATGCACAGCCATATCTTCAGAGTGGCAAAGAGACCCCAGAAAGGACAGCATGAACGGGAAGCGACCAGAGAGTTTCCTTGATGGTAGTTTCAAGCGTTAAAGGCTCCAATACCACATCGACTGATTTTTACTAAATGCAAAGTGCTGCTGGCAAGGTGCATCGTGGTTCACAACTAAGGTTACAGTTGTCAGAATTTTGAAAACTATGTATTTCTTAACATGACTAAACAGTGAGAACGTGATTTTAATGGGCAGGAGTTAAATACACCAATATAACTGCAGGTGCTCACCTCTGCTGCACAGCCAATGGTAATGAGCAGTTACTATTTTTAGAAAATAATATATTTCTTTTGAAACGCAGTATCAAACACTTTAAAGGACACATGTGAAAGGTTAAAGATAATATTCAAGTTTAAATTTTTAGAGACTATACTGAGACAGACCCACATGTCTACATCAACAAAGAAAACAACTCTTAATTCTCTTCAGTCTTTACTTCATATTATAGATATTGTGCTACCGTTAGATGATATATTAATTTTATTTTCTTTACATAAATTGAGGAAGAAACATAATCAGATCCAAATATATAACAAGGCATTTAGGGAGATCTGTTTTGTTGCCCAACAGAAAATTATCTGAAATCTACTTTCAAAATTAAAAAAGACTTGTTTAAAGGTGCTATCCTGGCTCCTTTCTTGGTTAGAATATATCCTGGTTTTCAATGGAAATATCAGTAAATCAATAAACAGATTCTGTCTTATTAGGCTAACATTCCAGATGTTCCAGAAAATCATATTCAACACATTCTTCCAGCTGTTTCAAGACCCTTGGGCTATCTGTGACCAGGAACTCCAAGGATGGGAGCCTTTGGGCGCCAGCAGGAAGCTTACTTTGGGTTTTAAAGGCACAATTTAGAATCTTGAAGAATGGTATCAATTGCCTAATGCTGGAAACAGAATGTTGGTGCAGGAGAGGGAATTCACTCTTCATGGTTATCTCGTCAGAGCTGCTAGCTTCCTGCAAAAAACCATAAAAATGACATGGTTTTGCTAAGGGTCAGAGATGAAAGTGAAGTGCATGCAGGCGGCAGAATGAAGAGATCAGTTTCTTTATGAAAATTCATTATCAGCACTAATGAGAGCAGCAAAAACTCACATTCTAGGTCTTCCATGGACATTTTCCACCAGGATTTCACCCTAAGCCCAACCCCTCTGGGAGCCCCTGCCATGCCTTCCAGCAGGCCCTTCCTCTAAGGGCTGATGGGATTCAGTGGGTACAACTGCTACATGACTATGGTATCCAGGAGGCTTTACCTCTTGGGGTGAGAAAGTGGCATATATGTGAGAAAATAAAGATGGAATTTATATCTATCTCTAAGTTTTAACACCCAGATAAGGAGAATCTGAAAATTATTCAAAGTCATTAAAATCAAGTGGCATATGAAGTACTTCATTCACTGCTGAGCCCCTTCCCTCTCCGTCATGAGTATAAATTTTAAAAAGGAAAACATTTACCCCATATTTTAATTTCAGAAGTTCTAGAATCCTAACGGTGTGGGGTTTGCATTCTTCGTGATTCTCCTCTAGCTCTGACAAGGTGGTGGGGCCCTCTGTGTCCACTTCTGGAACAAATGCCCACTTATAACTGGAGGAAAAAAAATCCGAGGTCAGACATGATGGCTCAGTGCCTACTTAAAGCAGATGTTTAAACGGTTTTATTGGAATGTAATTCATATACCATACAGCTCGCCCATTTAAAGTGTACAATTCAGTGACTTTCAGTATATTCACAGAATTGTATATTGCCATAATTAATTTTAGGATATTTTCATTACCCCAAAAAGAATCCCACTCCCTGTTTAGCTATAACCCTTCAAGCCACTAAATCCCCTTGATCAAGGAAAACACTAATCTATTTTCTGTCTCTACAGATTTTCTTATTCTGCTCATTTCATATAAAAGAATCATATAGTATGTGGTCCTTTGTGACTGGTTTCTTTCACTTAGCATGTCAAGGCTCATCCATATTGAAGCACATGTCAATACTTCATTTTTCTTTTTATTACTATTTCATTGTATGTACAGGCCATGTTATTTATCCATTCATCAACTGATGGACACTTAAGTTTTCTCTACTTATGGCCTATTATGTATGAATAATGCTTCATGCATATTCATGTACATCAGAACCCATTTCAAAAAACTTTTTTTTAGAGTTTTAGGTTCACCCCAAAACTGATCAGAAAGTAGAGGTTTCCCATATGTTCCCTTCCCTGCTCTGCCACGCATAGCTCCCTGACGATCAATATCCCCCACCAGAGCAGTACATGTTATAATCAATAAATCGACAGTGAATGTCATTATTACCCCAAGTCCAGAATTTACCTTGGGGGTCACTCTTGGTGCTGTGAACTATGTGGGTTTGGATAAATGTACATTGACACAAATCCATCATTACAGTATCATGCACGGTAGCTTCACTGCCCTGAAAATCCTGTGTCGTTCTGCCTCTCTCTCCCCTAACTCCTGGCAACCACTGATCTTTTTACTGTCTCCATAGTGTTGCCTTTTACAGAATAGAATTGAAATCATACAGTAAGTAGCCGTATCAGATTGGCTTTTAGACTTAGTAATATGCAGTTAAAGAGAACCCCCTTTTTAACCACAAACATTTCTACATGATGACTCTCTTTAAGGAGACAGGACAGGGAGAAGTGGCATCTGGGGTCAGGCATGAAACTAAACATATGAACAACTACATTAAGTCTACAGGAAAGGAAAGCCAACAGAGGCAAAGTGAATTGGAGATGGCGTGTTCCATTTATTTAATTAAAAAGAAAGAGATGAAAAAAATCTACACAAATGCAGTGAGGACCACCAGAGGGTGCCTCTTGTTTTATAAAAGCGTTTAGTAGCCCAGACCACCTGAACACACACAACATGGCAACACATCCATAAACACTACTGTGAGCCAACTTCATGAAACCCCAGATGTTGCAAGTCATCTGAAACTTGGTATTCTGAGCAGGCTCGTGGGCCACTAGAAACACATACAAGTGGTTTCTCTGATGTTGTAGAGGGACGAATGAGAGAAAGTGCTCACGAGCAAAGAAAAGTCACTGACTTCAAAGAGGGTATGTGGTCTTCTCTGACTTACATTTGAAATAATGGCATCTTGTCAGGGGGAAAGGAAAGTGCCGTGTCCAAGAATTTGCAAGCTGATAAATATAAGATGAGTTCGCTCTGGGGTATCTCCCCCATCGACGGCCCATCTCCATCTGCAACTGAAACTTTCATTCTCTTGATTTTGTTGCTGTTTCTACAAATTTGCAAAGAGATTCTTGTTACAAATTCATTCACATCTGCTGTGGTTCATTTGCCTATGTCCATAAGAAGGTTTTTCTTTCACGAGACGGTCAAAATAGCTGGTCCCTTCATAGACACTTCAAGAAATAGTATTTAGTGTTAGACAACCCTACCTATAAAGTTTAGGTTTATAAAGGTTATAAAGGTCCATTAACCTTCACATATGTGCACAGACCCTTGCAATACCTACCTCAATGACTCATCCTCTTTCAGATCTTCTTCAAGCTGTATGAATGTCTGAACCTTAAAAAGAAACATGAATGCAAGTTACTATTTGAGAGAAATTAAACCTAGCTTAATATTTAAAGTTTATATATCCATAAAAGATAGCAAATAAAGCAAAAAAAATCAACAAAATGAAAAGACAAACTACAGAATGGGAAAAATATTTGCAAACCAAGTATCTAATAAGGGGATAATATCCAAAATATATGAAGAACTCACACAACTCAACAGCAAAAAAAAAGCAAATAATCCAATTAAAAATGGGCAAAGGATATGAATATTTTTCCCAAGAAGACATACTAATGGCCAACAGGAACACGAAAAGAAGCGTCAGCTAATAACCAGGGAAATATCACTAATAATCAGGGAAATGCAAATTAAAACCACAATGAGATTATCACCTCATGCTTGTTAGAATAGCTAATGTCAAAAAACACAAGAATCCTGGCGAGGAGGTGGAGGAAGGGAAAGAACCTTTGTGTGCAGTGTTGGTGGATTACAAAGAGATATCTGTATTCCCATGTTCAGAGCAGTATTAGTACAATAGTCAAAACATGAAAACAAGAAGAATGGATAAAGAAAATGTTATATATGTATAAAATGAAATATTCAGCCACAGAAAAGGAATATACCCTGACATTTGGGACATGTCTGGACTTTGATGGTGTCATGCTACATGAAGTCAATCAGAGAGAGAAAGCCAAATACTGTATGATCTCACTTACATGTGGAATCTAAAAAAAAAAAACAAAAACCCAGACCAAACCAAACTCATAGAAAAAAATATCAGGTTTGTGGTTACCAGAGGCAAGTAAGTGCAGGGAGGGCAAACTGGATGAAGGTGGTCAAAAGGTACAAACTTCCAGTTCTAAGATAAGTAAGTATGAGAGATGTGACATATGACACTATATATATACATATATATATACACACACACACATATACGTATATACTATATATATATAATTAATGCTGCTGTATGATATGTGTTTTTTTTTAATAATTTAAAATTACAATCACAAAATTTGAATAAAAAGTCCAAAACAATTTTTCAAAACAGGTAAAACGCTAAGAGTTGCATCATATAACTCGAGGGATATATGCACTTTTTTTTTGCTATTATTAATGTACAATTACATGAGCAACATTATGGTTACTAGACTCCCCCTATTATCAAGTTCCCCCCACATACCCCATTACAGTCACTGTCCATCAGTGTAGTAAGATGCTATAGAATCATTACTTGTCTTCTCTGTGTTATACTGCCTTCCCGTATCCCCCCCCACCGCTACATTATGTGTGCTAATTGTAATGCCCCTTTTTCCCTCTTATCCCTCCCTTTCCACCCATCTCCCCCAGTCCCTTTCCCTTTGGTAACTGTTAGTCCATTATTGGGTTCTGTGAGTCTGCTGCTGTTTTTTTCCTTCAGTTTTTTCTTTGTTCTTATACTCCACAGATGAGTGAAATCATCTGATACTTGTCTTTCTCCGCCTGGCTTATTTCACTGAGTATAATACCCTCTAGCTCCATCCATGTTGTTGCAAATGGTAGGATTTGCTTTCTTCCTATGGCTGAATAATATTCCATTGTGCATATGTACCACATCTTCTTTATCCATTCATCTACTGATGGACACTTAGGTTGCTTCCATTTCTTGGCTATTGTAAATAGTGCTGTGATAAACATAGGGGTGCATCTGTCTTTTTCAAACTGTGGTGCTGCATTCTTAGGGGAAATTCCTAGGAGTGGAATTCCGGGGTCAAATGGTATTTCTATTTTGAGTTTTTTGAGGAACCTCCATACTGCTTTCCACAATGGTTGAACTAGCTTACATTCCCAAAAGCAGTGCAGGAGGGTTCCCCTTTCTGCACATCCTTGCCAAAATTTGTTGTTCTTTGTTGTGTGAGAGTTTTTTTTCTGTATTATTTCTTTTTTTATATATATAATTTATTTTATTATCATTAATTTACAATTACATGTGCAATATTACGATTATTAAACTACCCCTTCATCAGGTCCCCCCCACCAACCCCATTACAGTCACTGTCCATCAGCGTAGTGAGATGCTATAGAATCACTACTTGTCTTCTCTGAGTTGTACGGCCCTCCCCGTGCCCCCCCAACATTACATCTGCTAATCGTAATGCCCCTTTTTCCCTCTTATCCCTCCCTTCCCGCCCATTTTCCCCAGTCCCTTTCCCTTTGGTAACTATTAGTCCGTTCTTGGGTTCTGTGAGTCTGCTGCTGTTTTGTTCCTTCAGTATTTTTTCTTTGTTCTTATACTCCACATGAGTGAAATCATTTGATACTTGTCTTTTTCGGCTTGGCTTATTTCACTGAGCATAATACCCTCTAGCTCCATCCATGTGGTTGCAAATGGTAGGATTTGATTTCTTCTTACTGCTGAATAATATTCCATTGTGTATATGTACCACATCTTCTTTATCCATTCATCTACTGATGGACACTTAGGTTGCTTCCATTTCTTGGCTATTGTAAATAGTGCTGCAGTAAACATAGGGTTGCATCTGTCCTTTTCAAATTGGGCTGCTGCATTCTTAGGGTAAATTCCTAGGAGTGGAATTCCTGGGTCAAATGGTATTTCTATTTTGAGTTTTTTGAGGAACCTCCATACTGCTTTCCACAATGGTTGAACTAATTTGCAGTCCACCAGCAGTGTAGGAGGGTTCCCTTTTCTCCACATCCTCGCCAACATTTGTTGTTGTTTGTGTTTTGGACATTGGCCATCCTCACTGGTGTGAGG
>JAVSCE010009724.1:0-35662 GCA_032199065.1 Smutsia gigantea
AATATTTCTAAGACTATGCTCATATAAACATACTCTAGTAGTATTAAAACTACCTTTGAGGTAAGCATAGAAGCCCTGGGACTGAAAAGCATACATGTCCTACAAAGGCAACACTCCTTTCTTTGGGAGCAGACAGAATGCACTGTGAAAAGAGATAAGTTACAGCTGAAGATGTGGCTTACTCCTTGGTCAGGTGATACAAAGAATCATTTGTGAGACTAGTTTTAGGATGACTTCATGTTTTCCTAGTAGAGTACACTGATATTCAATTACATCTAACTTAGAAGAATCACTCAGTGATAGAAACCAGTAGGATAAGAATATGAAAGTAAGAGTAAGAGTCTTACAAATTTTCTATTCCAGAGTAGGGAGGACCACACCCCAGATAGCCAAGAAAAACTGAACAGTTAAATCTTTCTTACAGTCAAGTCCCACATGGAATGTTCTACAAAAAGCACAGGGAATCACACTCACTCCAGTGGCTCTTCGTTTCTTTCTGATATTCTGGCCATCATTTTGTTCAGCACCAGAGGTACAGCTACTATCTGTGGCTGCATCTGCCAAACTGGAGATTGCAAGGGCTGAGGATGCATTTGACGATGAGTTTCCTTCTCCATTACTCTCCTGGGCATTCTGATTCTCCGAAGATGGTTTGGAGCTCTCCTGGCCGTTCAGGTCTTCTGCCAAATGCATCAAAGGCACTGCATGGTCGGAGGGCAACTGCATACTATGTCTTCTTTGAGTAGCAACATTTTCAGCCCTTCCAGCTGCTCTCAGGGAGGAAGCCAGAGAAATCACTTCCTGCTTCAGGCCCATGGTTGTTTTTTGACTCTGTGCACTCCTCAATGAGTTACCAGGTGAAAACAGCTGCTGGGGCTCATTTTCTTTGCCTGTACCTTCCTCAGTGAAGAAGCTATACACAGGAGCCCTATCCATGATCACGCTGCTCTCAGAAAGGCTTCGCTTCCTTGCCAACCCAGGGGATGAAGAAATGGAAACACCTTCCCACTGGAATCCTTCTAGACCGGGCAGATCAGGCTCCCCGTCTAAATCCAACACCTCTTGTTCACTTTGAACTAGAGGCACCATTTCTATGCCAAACCTTAAGAAAGAAAGAAAAGGCATAAATCAGACATGATTGGGGAAGGGTGGGACCACTTAACGTGCCAGATTCTGTTAAGCACTGGAGTTACAAACATAAATAAGACGGTTTCTATCCTCAAGGAGCTCAGAGTCCCCAACATAAATTAACTATAATACAAGTGTTGTAATGCGACAAGTACTAAATGAGAAGTAGTATACAGCTATAAGAGTACATTTGAGGGAGCACAACTGAGGGTTTTATTTAACATGGAGACTTTAACAACAATAAATGTGTAATTTTTCACAGCAAACAAACCACAAAGAAAAACATTTCAGCATTCACCAGGCACTATGCTTATAACTTTATGTTTATAGTCTCAATAATACAAATAATGGGAATGGGGGTAAAATAAGTACATTATTTCAATAAGGATAGAAATTTAAGCCAGGAGGGCTATGTAATTATAATACAACAGGATGATTTTCAAGTAGCAAACCTATTTGAAAACTGCTTTAACATTCAGAAAAGTTTAGCACCTCAACATAAGATGAATAGCAAAATATTACACAAGTCCTTTGCAATCATGAATATAATGTCCGGAGTAAATACAGAAGGGTAACTACCTGTAGGTTCTACGTAAAAGGTAATGAGAACAGTTGTACATAAAAGTTGTACCACTCATTAAGACATTTCTAGAGATGATAGAGATTTACAGATACATTTTTTTATGCTGTTGCTTTCTGGCCCCTATAACCAAAGTGATGGATTTCTGTTGATTTTTTTCTATGTCCCCAACCAAGCTCCCAGATGTGCACGTGCTTATTTATAACCTGAATTCCTTGCTAGGAAACACTTCACTCCATGTGTTACAGAGTAGCCGTCACTCTTTGATATTTAAACCAGACATCTACGACAAGGTGTATTTTTTGCAAACATTTAATTAAATGTAACAAGTAGAATTCTCTTGACCAGAGTCAAGGGGTGAGTTTAAAAGAAAGAGAAATGGATATTGAAACGAGGCACACACCTGGGTAAGCCTTTGCCTAGCTCTTGCTTCTTCTTGGTCACTTGTTGGATGACCTGTTCCCAGTGGACATTTCTCCGAGATGCATTTAGAATCTGCCGAAGGGTTGGCTTGAGCCCAGATTCCTTCTCTGTCTCACTCTTTCGATGACCACTGATATTGCGAATACGGCGAGCACTATTGAGGTTTGGCTCAGGAAGGTGTGCTCCAGTTTTGCTCTTCAAACTAATGTGCCGGGTTAGATCTCTCTGGAGTGAGGCAGGAAAGCCAAGCTTACTCAGCTCAGGCAGAAGAGCAGCTGAGGGCTGACCTGTATCACTTTTTTGAAGCTCTGCATCCAAGCCTGTACTCTCAAAGCCTTCTGTTTCATAAGATACGTGAGCTTTAACAGGGTCATCAGCCTGTGCATCTTCTAGAGAGGTTTTAAAGTCTAGCAATAAACCGGCAGGTGGATTGGCTGCAGATGCCATTTGTAAGTCAGATTCTTTCTGAAGAACTGTTGAATTACATGGGGAACTAGATACTCTTCTAGATGTTTGCTGGTTTTGGTCATCCCCCTCTTTCTCATCAGCAGTGTGAGCGCTGCAGGATAAAATTTCTTTAATTGCAGAACCCAGGGTTCCAATTTTTGTTCCATGCTTTTCTGTGTCAGACATTTCTCCATCACTTTCATCTTCTAATGTATGTACCTGAAACTCAATCTTCAAAGATCCTTTTTCAGACTCTTCTACATTCCTACTTGCTTTTGCATAGTTCCTGGTCCTTTGAGAAGTGCTAAGAAGTGGATTTTGCAGTGACTCATGACACGGCAGCACTTCTTTGGCTCTTTGTAATGTATCACTTAAATTTTCATCAGGTTCCTTCTGAGTGCCAAATGTACTTTTATTGCCTTTTAAAACACGAGGACATGAACTTCGCAATTTGGAGATGTAAGAACCACGACTGCCTCCCACAGTGGGTTTGGGCAAGGGATTTGAGGGTTCTCCAGGAAAAAAAGAATTCGTTTTGTTGTTTTTGGAGGGATTCTTTGAATCTGGCTTTTGAGGAATTGATTTAGTGACTGGAATTGGGAGGAGTGTAGACTTTAATGATGGCATCTTATTTAAGGTATGCTCTTGCTCCATTTCTGAATTGAGGCAATCTCTCACCCCCTCATGGGAAGCAGTGCAGTCAGAAGTGGCTTTGTGATTAAGAGACCCACTATTTGTTTCTTTTTGTGTTCTCAGTGTTGGGGAATTATTTATTTCCTCCATTTGGGGCTCCTGTGTTCCTGCGGTTGTCAAGCTAAAATCAAAGAAAGGCTTATCCTTCATTTCTGACTTGTTACCAGTGACTTCCTTCATTCCAGATGGTAAGTCCAGAGTCTTCTGGGAAGGGTAAGGAGTCCAGCGACGGAGCCTCTCCCTTGCTACACTGCCATTCTTCCCAACAATTTTGGAAGCTATGGTGTCTGTTTGTTTAGTAGTTTGACTTTCCAGCTGCTCAAAACTGAAGTTAAGTAGGCCTTCTGAAGGAAATTTATCACTTGTAAATCCTTCAGAAGGACCTCTAAATGTGGCAACCGGACTGATTTTGTCATTTTCTTTCCGCTGCCAATTATATCTCTCTTGATTGTATTTGTTTGATTTAGATTTCTTGTTCCACAGCATAGTTGTGTCTTCCATTTGACAGTTAGAATTTCTGTTTCTGCCTGGTTGAAATTTGTCTCCGGGGCCACTGTAATTCCAACTATTTGTACTACGTACACTGGATTTCCAGTTTCCGTTACTGCTGTTCACAGGCCAACTGGAAAAGCCACCTGTTCCTTCAGAATGCCAACTAGAATTCCTTCCTGTACCATTATGATTCCAATCTACCGTTCCACTATTTGAATGCCGACCACCTCCAGAATTACTATGGTTGTGAAACCAGGCTGAGGAGCCTCCGGCAACACCCTTGCGCCACCCAGAACATCCTCTTGGTCCACCGCTATTCCTCGAAGAATGGGGAAAGCTGTTTTTCCTAGGATTGTTAAAGCCATCTTTCTCCCATTTCCAGTCCCGCTGAGGAGGCCCACGATGACGCCATGCTGGCTGGCTGTAGCTCTCTCTGTCTTGGTAAGGGAGTCGGTCTTCTCGTCTCCATTGGGGTCGCCTGTCATCAGAGTTTATTTCTTGGCTGCTAATGGAAGGTTCATCTTGTCTGGAAGAAAAACAGTTTTTCATTAGTGATTTAAAGGAATTCTTACTTCCAGGAAAGGCAAAACCCACCAAACTTCCCTACACCTCCCTCCTTTATCCCTTAGGACATGTAATAGAGTCTATTTTTATTTCTAACAGTGGTTGCTTTCATGTCTTTAAATGATACAGTTAAACTTTGATTTCACAATTTATTGAGTCAGAAATTAACCAATATCTTGTTTCTGCTATCACCCTAGAAATATTAAAAATTTGACCATTTATACTATCCTCCCCTTCCTGCTGTTTTTCTTGGAATGTTCTCGCATTTTGTCCCTGTCTGTCATCCAGTTATTTTTACATTATGCAGTTTTAGAATAAAAACAATTACATTTTGTAGGTATGGTCAGTTATTGTAGTTAATATTAAGTTCAGCTTCTCTTAATATGATTTTTCCAGTTGCAGGTTCTATCTGAAAAACCCAGTTTCTTAACCTATTTTAAATGGTAAAATTGTACTTTTCATAATCACTTTCATTAATAAACACTTTATCAAGCACACATTCAATGACCATTAGTGGTGAAAGAAAACTATTCTGTATAGTTCCTGTTTCTGAAGGGCTTTCAACCTAGCTGAGGAAAGATTAAGGTCACACAGGAGTAAAATAGCCCATACCAAATAAGTAGAACCCACAATCAGTGCTGTAAGGAGCTCCACGAGCTAGGTTTCTATAAAGAAGCTACAGCTGTTTAAACTACTCATGTTAGACAAGGAGCCCACAGAAATGTGAATAAATGTAAGTGAACATCACAGGAATCAGTGTAAAACCATTTTCCTCTACAAATTACCTATACAGGCTTACTACAGGGCTTAGCATGTCATAGGTGCTGAGAAAACTAAATAAAACTAGCTAAAATTTACTGAGTTGTCTGGCATTTTAAGCACTTTATAGATTATCTCATTTAATTTTCACGACCCTGAAGCAAGTATTCTTATTATTCCTAACTTTTTAGATAAGAAAACTGAGGATTAGGGAGGTTAAGTAGCTTGCCTAGAATAAGTAAGCCCACAAGTGGTATGGCACAGATTTGAATCCAGGCAGTCTGACTCCAGAATCTACAACTCTTAACCCTATGACAGAATGAAAAACCCAAAGAACAAAGTTTCTAAAGTTGGGTTCCCTCCTCTGAACTTGACTTAAATCTTAAACTCAGTATTAACTTTAATTGGCCTTAAAAGCTTTTAATGTCTATAAGATTTTAGACACAAATTAGAATTTTTTCCTTTTTCACAAGATGGAACTAAAAGTTACTTCCTCCTCCTTCTCCAGCACTTCCTGGTCCTCCTCATGCTCCTGCTCCTCCTACTCTTGCTCTTCCTGCTCATGCTACCCCTCCTGCTCCTCCTGCTCCACTTCCTGCTCTTTATGCTCATGCTTCTCCTACTGTTCCTCCTGCTCCTCCTCCACCCCCTGCTCTTCCTTATCCTGCTCCTCTTCCTCCTCCTGATCCTCCTGCTACTCCTCCTCCTGCTCTTCCTGCTCCTGCTCCTCCTCTTCCTCTTCCTCGTGCTCCTCCTCCCGTTCTTCCTTCTCCTGCTCTTCCTCCTCCACCTCCTCTTCTTCCTCCTGCTCCTCATGCTCCTGCTCCTCCTGCTCCTCCTCTGATCCTGCTCCTCCTCCTGCTCATTCGGCTGCTCCTCCTCCTCTCCCTTCTCTTCCTCCTCCTCCTGCTCCTCCTCCTCCTGCTCCTCCTAGTGCTCCTCCTCCTCCTGCCAATCCGGCTTCTCCTGCTCCTACTCCTCCTCGTCCTGCTCCTCATCCTGCTCCTGCTCCTGCTCCTCCTCCTTCTCCTCCATCTCCTCCTCCTGCTCCTCCTCCTGCTCCTCCTTCACCTGCTCCTCCGGCTCCTCCTGATCTTACTCCTCCTCCTCCTACTCCTCCTATTTCTCCTGCTCCTGCTCCTCCTCCTGCTCTTCCTCCTCCTGCTCCTCCTGTTCCTCCTCCTGCTACTTCTCCTACTCCTCCTACTCCTGCTTTCCTGCTTCTGTTCCTACTCCTGTTCCTACTGCTCCTACTGGTCTTCCTCCTCCTCCTAATGCTCCTCTTCCTGCTTTTCGAGCTCCTGCTCTTCCTCCTCCTCCTCCTGCTCTTCCTGCTCCTCTCTTCCTCCTTCTCCTACTCCTCCTGCTCTTCCTGCTCCTTCTTCACCTCCTCCTACTCCTCCTGCACCTGCTGCTCTTCCTGCTCCTCCTCCTCCTGCTCCTGCTATTCATGCTCTTGCTCCTCCTCCCGCTCCTCTACCTCTTGCTCTTCCTGCTTGTGCTCCTCCTCCTGCTCCTCCTGCCGCTACTCATGCACTTCCTCCCCGTCCTCCTGCTCTTCTTTCTAGTGCTCATCCTTCTGCTCCTCTAACTCCTGCCCTTCCTGCTCCTGCTCTTCCTGCTGCTGCTTCGCCTCCCACTCCTCCTGCTGCTCCTGCTCCTCCTCCTGCTCATTCTGCCCCTCCTCCTGATCCTCCTGCTACTGCTCCTCCTCCTACACAAACTCCTCTTTCTCTTCCTTCTCCTGCTCTTCCTGCTGCTGCAACTGCTCCTGCTCCTCTTCCTGCTCCTGCTCTTCCTCCTGCTCCTCCTCCTCCTGCTCCTCACCCTGCTCCTCTTCTTCCTGTAACTCCTACAACTCCTGCTCCTCCTCCTCCTTCTTCTCCTCCTGCTCCTCCTGCTCCTATTTCTCCTCTTCCTCCTCCTCATGCTGCTACTCATGCTCCTCCTTCTCCGGTTCCAACTGCTCCTCCTGCTCCTACTGCTCCTCCTCCTGCTCCTCCTCCTGCTCTTGCTGCAGCTCCTCCTCTTGCTCCTCCTCCTCCTCCTGCTCCTCCTGCATCTCCTCATGCTCCTACTCCTCCTCCAGCTCTTCCTGCTCCTCCTCCACCTCCTCCTTTTAATCCTTCTTCTCCTTCTCCTCCTCTTCCTGATCCTCCTGCTCCTGCTCCTCCTCCAGCTCTTCCTTTTCCATCTTCTCCTCATGCTCCTTCAGGTCCTCATTCTGCTCTTCCTGCTCCCCCTCCTACACCTCCTGCTCCACCTCATGCTCTTCCTGGTCCTGCTCCTCCTTCTGCTGCTCCTACTCCTCCTCCTCCCACTGCTCTTCCTGTTCCTGCTACTCTTCCTCCTCCTGCTCCTCCTCCTAATGCTCCTCCACCTGCTCTTCCTAATCCTCCTGAACCTCCTTCTCCTCCTCCACCTGCTCTTCCTGCTACTGATCCTCCTGCTCCTCCTCCATCTCATCCTGCCCCTGTTCCTCCTGCTCCTTCTCCTCCACCTGCTCCTCCTCCTGCTCCTGCTCCTACTCCTCCCACTGCTCTTCCTGCTCCTGCTACTCTTCCTCCTCCTGCTCCTCCTCCTAATGCTCCTCCACCTGCTCTTACCCCTCCTCCTACTCCTCCTGCTCATCCTGCTCCAGCTCTTTCTGTGCCTCCTGCTCCTCCTCCTCCTCCTCCTTCTCCTCCTGCCCCTGCTCCTCCTGCTCCTCCTCCTCCTCCTGCTCCTCCTCCTGCTCTTGCTCCTCTTCCTTCTCCTCCTCCTGCTCGTCCTCCTCCTTATTCTCCTGGTCCTGCTCCTTCTGCTCCACCTCCTTGTTCTCATGCTCCTCCTCCTGCTACTCCTGCTCCTGCTCTTCGTGTTCCTGCTCCTCCTGCTTCTCCTACTGCTCCTCCTGCTCCTCCTACACTGCTCCTCCTCCTCCTGCTCTTCTTTCTCCTGCTGTTCCACCTCCTCCTCCTCCTCCACCTGGTCTTCCTCCTGCTCTTCTTCCTCCTGCTCCTACTTTTCCTCCTGCTCCTCCTGCTCCTGCACTTCCTCCTCCTGCAACTCCTCCTGCTCCACCTGCTCCTCCTGCTCCTTCTGCTCTTCCTCCTGCTCCTCCTGCAACTGCTGATTTTCCTGCTCCTCCTCCTCCTGCTCCTGCTCTTCCTGTCCTGGCTCCTCCTCCTGCTCCTCCACCTCTTGCTCTTCCTGCTACTGCTCCTCCTCCTGTTCCTCATCCTCCTCATCCTCCTACTGCTCTTCATGCTCCTATTCCTCCTCCTGCTCCTCCTTCTCCTGCTCATCGTGCTCCTGCTCCTACTGCTCATCCTGCTCCTGCTCCTACTGCTCCCTCTCCTCCGCCTGCTCCTCCTCCTGCTCCTGCTCCTCCTCCTGCTCCTGCTCTTCCTCCTTCTCCTCCTGCACTTCCACCACCTCCTCCTGCTCCTCCTCCTCCTGCTCCTGCTTTCCTTCTCCTGCTCCTCCTCCTCCTGCACCACCTGCAACTGCTGATCTTCCTGCTCCTCCTCCTCCTGTTCCTGCTCTTCCTGCGTCAGCTCCTCCTCCTCCTACTCCACCTCTTGCTCTTCCTGCTCCTGCTCCTCTTCCTGTTCCTCCTGCTCCTCCTCCTCATACTGCTCTTCCTGCTCCAGTTCCTCCTCCTACTCCTCCTGCACATCATCCTCCTACTCCTGCTCCTGCACATCCAGCTCCTTCTCCTCCACCTGCTCCTCCTCCTTCCCTTGCTCCTCCTCCTGCTCCGGGTCTTTCTCCTGCTCCGCCTCCTGCTCCACTGCACTTCTTCCTGCTTTGGCTCGTCCTCCTGTTCCTCATGCTCCACCTCCTCCTCCTCCAGGTTCTCCTCATCCTCCTGCTCCTCATCCTCATGATCCTCCTTCTCCTGCTCCTCCTCCTCCTGCTCCTCTCCTGCTCCTCCTCCTCCTGTTCCTTCTGCTCCTCCTGCTCCTCCCGTCCTCCTCCTGCTCAGCCTCGTCCTCCTGCTGCTGCTCCTCCTGCTCCGCCTGCTGCTCCTCCTGCTCCTCCACCTGCTCCTCCTGCTCCTGCTCTTCCCGCTCTTGCACTTCCTCCTGCTCCTCGTGCTCTTCCTGATACACCTACTCCTCCTGCTCCTCTTCCTCTTCCTTCTCCTCTTCCTCCTGAACCTCCTCCTGCTCCTCCTCCTCTTCCTCCTTATCCTGCTTCTCCTCCTCTTCCTCCTCCTGCTCCTCCTCCTCCTCCTGCTCCTCCTGCTACTCCTGCTCCTCCAGCTCCTCATCCTCCTGCTCTTCCTGCTCCTGCTCCTCCTTCTGCACTTCTTTCTCCATCTCCTCCTCATTCTCCTTCTGCTCCTGCTCCTACTCCTCCTGCTCCTCCTCGTGCTCCTCCTCCTCCTGCTCCTCCTGCTCCTCTTCTCCTGCTCCACCTTCTCCTCCTGCTCCACATTTTCCTCCTGCCCCTGTTCCAACTGCTCTGCCTCCTACTCCTCCTGCTCCTCCTGCTCCTGCTCATCCTGCTCCTGCTCCTACTGCTCATCCTTCTCCTGCTCCTACAGCTCCCTCTCCTCCCCCTGCTCCTCCTCCGCTCCTGCTCCTCCTGCTCCTGCTTTTCCTACTGCTCCTCCTCCTCCTCCTGCAACTCCTCCTCTTGATTTTCTTCCTCCTCATTCCCTCCTACTACTCCTCTTCGTCCTCTTCCTCCTTAACCTGCTGTTCCTCCACTTCCTCCTCCTGCTCCTACTCGTCTTCCTCATCCTCCTCCTCCAGCTCCTCACCCAGCTCCTCCTCATCCTGTTCCTCCTCGTCTTCCTGCTCCTCCTGCTCCTCCTTCTCCTGCTCTTCCTGCCCCTGCTTCTCCTCCTTCTCCACCTGCTCCTTTCCTGCTCTTCCTGCTCCTCTTGCTCCTCCTCCTCCTGCTCCTACTTCTCCTCCTGCTCCTCCTCCTCCTCCTTCTCCTCCTCCTCCTCCTCATGCTGCACCTCCTGCTCCTCCTCCTCCGGTTCCTCCTGCTCCTCCTTCTCCTCCACATGCTCCTACTCATGCTCTTGCTCCTGCTCCTCCTCCTACTCCTCCTGCTCCTCCTACACATCCTCCTATGCCTCCTTCTCCTCCTGCTCCTCTTCTACCTGCTCCTCCTGCCATTCTCCCTCCTTCTGCTCCTCCTGCTCCTCCAGCTCCTCCTCCTCCTGCTCCTCTTTCTACTGCTCCTCCTCCTGCTCTTCCTTTTCCAGCTCCTCCTCATGCTCCTTCTGCTCATCATCCTGCTCTTAATGCTCCCGCTCATACACCTCCTGCTCCACCTCTTGCTCATCGTGCTCCTCTTCCTGCTCCTCCAGGTCCTCCTCCTCCTCCTCCTGCTCTTCCTCCTGCTCCTCCTCCAGCTCCTCCTGCTCCTTCTCCTCCTCCTCCTGTTCCTCCTCATTCTCCTGCTCCTGCTCCTCCTCTTGCTCCTACTCCTCCTCCTCCTGTTCCTCCTCATTCTCCTGCTCCTGCTCCTTCTCCTGCTCCTCCTCCTCCTTCTCCTCTTATTCCTGCTCCTCCTGCTCCACCTCCTGCTCCTCATTCTTCTCCTCCTGCTCCTCCTGCTGCTGCTCTTCCTGTTCCTGCTCCTCCTCCTGCTACTCCTGCTCCTCCTGCTCCTCCTACACAGCTCCTCCTCCTCCTCCTTCACCTCCTCTTCCTGCTGCACCTCCTGCTCCCCCTCCTTCTGCTCCTCCTCCTCCTGCTCCTCTTTACCCTGCTGCTCCACCTCCTCCTCCTCTTCCACCTTGTCCTACTCCTGCTCCTCCTCCTCCTACTCCTCCTTCTCCTCCTGCTCCTCCTTCGCCTCCTCCTGCGCTTCCTGCTCCTGCTCCTCCTCCTGCTGCTCCTCCACCTCCTGCTCCTCTTTCTCCTGCTGCTCCACCAACTCCTCCTCCTCCACCTGGTCCTCCTCCTGCTCCTCCTCCTCCTGCTCCTCCTTCTCCTCCTACTCCTCATTCTCCTCCTGCGCTTCCTGCTCCTGTACCTCCTCTTGCTACTCCTGCTCCTGCTCTTCCTGCACTTGCTCCTCCAATTCCTCCTTCTCCTCCTCCTCCTGCTCTTCCTGCTTCTGCTCCTGCTCTCCTGCCCCTGCTCCTCCTCCTCCTGCACCACCTGTTCCTCCTCCTGCTCCTCCTCCTCCTGCTCTTCCTGCTCCTGCTCCTCCACCTCCTCCTGCTCTTCCTTCTCCTCCTCCACCTCCTGCTCTTCTTTCACTTGCTCCTGCTCGTCCTGCTACTGCTCCTCCTCCTCCTGCACCTTCTTCACCTGCTGCTCTTCCTGCTCCTCCTCCTCCTACTCCTGCTCTTCCAGCTCCTACTCTTTTTCCTGCTCTTCCACCTCTTGCACTTCCTGCTCCTTCTCCTCCTTCTGCTCCTCCTGCCCCTCCTCCTGCTTTTCCTGCTCCTCCTCCTGCTCCTCCTTCTCCTGCTCATCCTTGTGCTCCTCCTCCTCCTGCCTTTCCTGCTCCTGCTCTTCCTGCTCCTGCTTCGGCTCCCGCTTCTCCTCCTTCTCCTGCTCCTCCTCCTGCTCTTATTGCCCCTCCTCCTCTTGCTATTCCTGCTCCAGCTCTTCCTGCTGCTGCTACTGCTCCTGCTCCTCCTCCTGCTCCTGCTCTTCCTCCTGCCCCTCCTCCTCCTGCTCCTCCTGCCTCTCCTCCTACACCTCGTGCTCCTACTCTTCCTCCTACTATTCCTGCTCCTGCTCTTCCTGCTCCTCCTCCTCCTTCTGCTCCTGCTGCTCCTCCTCCTCCTGCTCTTCCTGCTCCTGCTCTTCCCCCTCCTCCTCTTGCTCCTCCTGCTCCTCCTCCTCCTCCTGCTCCTCGTGCTCCTCCACCTTCTCCTTCTATTCCTTCTCCTCCTCCTCCTCCTGCTCCTCCTCCTCCTCTTCCTGCTCTGCCTCCTTCTCTTACTCCTCCTGCTACTCCTCCTGCTGCTCCTACTCCTGCTGCTCCTCCTGATACTCCTCATGCTCCCACTCCTCCTCCTGCTGCCCCTGCTTCCGTCCTCCTCCTCCTGCTCCTCCTCTTCCTCCTATTCCACTTCCTCCTGCTCCGCCTCTGGCTCCTCTTCCTCCTCCTCCTCCTGCTCATCCTGCTACTCCTCCTCCTCCTCCTACTCCTCGTGCTCCTCCTTCTGCTCCTCCTGCTCCTGCTCTTGCTGCTCCTGCTCCTCCGCCTGCTCCTCCTGCTCCTCCTGCTCCTCCTCTTCCTTCTCCTGCTCCTGCTCCTCCTCCTGTGCCTCCTCATCCTGCTCCTCGGACTGCTCCTCCTCCTCCTGCTCCTCCTTCAGATCCTCCACCTCCTGCTCCTCCTCCTCCAGCTCGTCCTCCTCCTCCTCGTACTCCTCGTTCTCCTGCTCTTTCTGCTCATTCTACTCCTCCTGCTCCTCCTGCTCCTTTCTCGCTCCTGCTCCAGCTCCTCCTCCTCCTCCTGCTCCTTCTCATCCTGCTATTCCGGCTCCTGCTCCAACTTCTGCTAGTCCTGCTCCTCTTCCTCCTCTTCCTTGTCCTCCTCCTCCTCCTGCTCCACCTACTATTCCTCCTCCTGCTCCTCCTGCTCCAACTTCTCCTCCTTCTCTTCCTCCTCCTCCTTCTCCTCCTGCTACTCCTACTCTTCCTCCATCTCTTCCTGCTCCTGCTCCTCCTCCTGCTACTCCTGCTCCTCCTCCTGCTACTGCCCTTCCTGCTCCTTCCCTTCCTCCTGCTCCTTCTCCTCTTGCTCTTCCTGCTCCTGCTCTTTCTCCTCCTCCTCCTCCTGCTCATCCTGCTCCTGCTCCTCCTGCTCCCTCTCCTCCGCCTGCACTTCCTCCTGCTCCTGCTCTTTCTCCTGCTCCTGCTCCTCCTTCTGCTCCTGCTCCTCCTGTTACTCCTCCTGCTTCTGCTCCTCCTCCTCTTACTCCTGCTTTCCTGCTTCTGTTCCTAATACTGCTCCTCCTGCTCCTTCTGGTCCTCCTCCTCCAACTCGTGATACTCCTCCTGCTATTGATGCTCTTGCTCTTTCTCCTCCTCCTCCTGCTCTTTATGCTCCTGCTCTTCCTCCTCCTCCTACTCCTCCTGCTCATCCTCCTGCTCCTGCTCCTCCTCCTGCTCCTGGTCCTCCTGCTCCTACTCCTCCTGCTCCTACTCCTGCTCCTGCTCCTCCTCCTCCTCCTGCTCCTCCTGCTCCTCCTGCTCCTCATCCTCCTCCTCCTGCTCCAACTGTTCCTCCTCCTCCTACTCCTCCTGCTCCTCCTCTTTCTCCTCCCCCTCCTGCTCCTCATGGTCCTGCTCATCGTGACCCAACTCCTGCTCCTCATGCTCCTCCTCCTGATCCTCCTGTTCCTGCTCCTCCTCCCTCAACTCCTCGTCCTGCTGCTCCTCCTGCTCCCGCTCCTAATGCTCCTCCTCCTCCTGCTCCTCTTTCTCTGCTATTCCACCTCCTCCTCCTACTCCACCTCGTCCTCCTAATGCTCCTCCGCCTCTTGCTCCTCTTTCTCCTCCTGCTCTTCCTTCTCCTCCTCCTGCTCTTCCTGCTCCTGCTCCTTCTCCTGCTACACTTTCTCCTCTTCCTTCTCCTCCAGTTCCTCCTCCTGCTACTCCTCCTCCTGCACTTGCTGCTCCTGCACATCCTGCTTGTGCCTCTGCTCCCACTCCTCCACCTACTCCTGTTCCTCCCCCTGCTATTCCTGCCCCTCCTCCTGCTCCTCCTGCTACTGCTCCACCTCCTTCACCTCCTCCTGCTCTTCCTGCTGCTGCTCCTGCTCCGGCTCCTCCTCATGCTCCTGGTCTCCCTCTTGCTCCTCCTACTCCTGGTCCTCCTGCTCCTCCTGCTCCTCCTCTTACTCCTCGTGCTCCTACTCCTCCTGCTCTTATTTCTCCTGCTCTTCCTCCTCCTCTTCCTGCTCCTCCTGCTCTCCTACTCCTTCTCTTCCTCCTCCTCCTCCTGCTATTTCTCCTCCTGCTCCTCCTCCTGCTCTTCCTCCTCCTCCTGCTCCTCCTGCTCCTGCTCCTCCTCCTTCTATTCCTCCTTCCTCTCCTCCTTCTCCTCCTCCTGCCCTCCTGCTACTGCTCGTCCTCCTCCTGCTGCTCTTCCTCTTCCTGCTCCTCCTCCTGCTCCTGCTCCTCCACCTGCTCCTGCTCCTCCTCGTGATCATCCTGCTCCTCCTCGTGATCATCCTGCTCCTCCTCCACCTCCTTCTGCTCCCCCTGCTTCCCACCTCCTCCTGCTCCTCCTCGTCCTCCTATTTTTCCTCCTCCGGCTCCTCCTCCTCCTGTCCTCCTGCTCATCCTGTTACTCCGCCTCCTCCTCCTGCTACTCCTCCTCCTCCTGATCCTGCTCCTATTGCTACGCCTCCTGCTCCTCCTGCTCCTCCTCCTGAACCTCCTGCTCCTGCTCTTGCTGCTCCTGCTGCTCTGCCTGCACCTCCTGCTCTTCCTGCTCCTCCTCCTACTCCTCCTGCTCCTGCTCCTCCTCCTGCGCCTCTTCATCCTGCTCCTCCTACTGCTCCTCCTCCTCCTCCTGATCCTACATATCCTGCTCCTCCTCCTCCTGCTCCTCCTGCACCTCCTCCTGCTCTTCCTGCTCCTGCTCTTCTTGCTCCTTCTCTTCCTCCTTCTCCTCCTCCTCCTGCTCTACCTGCTCCTGCTCTTCCTTCTCCTGCTCTTCCTCCTGCCGCACCTCCTCCTGCACATCCTTCTCCTGCACCTCCTCCTGCTCCAGCTCTTCCTGCTCCTTCTTCTCCTCCTGCTCCTGCTCTTCCTTCTCCTCCTCTTCCTGCTTCTGCTCTTCCTGTTCCTGATCCTCCTCCTGCTCCGCCTGTTTCTGCACCTGATCCAGCTAATTCTCCTCGTGCTCCTCCTGCTCCTTCTCTTACTGCTCCTACTCGTACTCCTCCTCTTTCTCCTCCTCCTCCTGCTCTTCCTGCTCCTGTTCCTCCTCCTTCTCCTCCTGCTCCTGCTGCTCTGCCCACTCCTCCTAATCCTCCTCCTGCTCATCTGGCTCCTGTTCCTACTCCTGCTCCGTGTCCTCCTGCTCTTCCTGCTACTCCTCCTCCTGGTCCTGTCCTTCCTGCTCCTGCTCCTCCTCCTGCTTCTCCTCCTAATGCTCTTCCTGCTCCTGCTCTTCCTCCTGCTCCACCTGCACCTGTTAATCCTCCTGCCCATCCTCCTCCTGCTCTTCCTTCTCCTGCTCTACCTGCTGCTCCACCTGCTCCTTTTCCTCCTCCTCCTCCTCCTGCTAATCCTGCTCCTCCTCCTCCTCCCTCTCCTCGTGCTCCTGCTCCTCCTCCTTCTCTTCCTTCTCCTCCTCCTCCTCCTTTTCCTCCTACTCCTCCATCTCCTCCTCCTGCGCTTCCTGCTCCTGCTCCTCCTCCTGCTCCACCTGCTCCTCCTCCTGCTCCTCCTGCTCCTCCTCCTGCTAATCCTGCTCCTGCTCTTCCTGCTCATGCACCTCAAACTCCTCCTGCTATTCCTGCTCCTCCTCCTCCTGCTGCTCTTCCTGCTACGGCTCCTCCTCCTCCTGTTCCTCCTTCTCCTCCTGCACCTCCTCTCCTCATTCTCCTCCTCCTCCTCCTCATGCTGCTCCTCCTAATGCTCCTCCTCCTCTTCTTGCTCCTGCTCCTACTCCTGCTCCTCCTGCCCCTCCTACTCTTGCTCCTCCTCCTCTTGCTCTTCCTCGTCCTCCTCCTGCTCTTCCTTCTCCATCTCCTCCTCATGCTACTCTGCTCCTTGTCCTGCTCTTCCTGATCCCCCTCCTGCTCCTCCTGCTCCACCTCCTGCTCTTCCTGCTCCTGGTCTTCCTACTGCTCCTCCTGCTCCTCCGCCTCCCCCTGCTCATCCTGCTCCTGCTCCTCTTCCTCCTTCTGCTCCTCCTGCTCCTGCTCCTACACCTGCTCTTCCTCCTCCTGCTCCTGATCCTCCTCCTGCTCTTCCTGCCCCTGCTCCTCCTGCTCCTCCTGCTGCTCCTGATCCTGCTCCTTTTGCTCCTACTGCTCCTCCTCCTGCTCCTGCTCCTCCTGCTCCTCCTCTTGCTCCTGCTCCTCCTCCTTCTGCTCCTACTGCACCTCCTCCTGCTCCTGCTCCTCCTCCTGCTCATCCTGCCCCTCCTCCTCCTCCTCCTGCTCCCCCTCCTCCTCCTGCTCTTCCTCCTGCTGCTCCTCCTGCTCTTCTTCCTCCTGCTCCTAAGGCTTCTTCTTCTCTTACACCTCCTCCTCCTGCTCCTCCTCCTGCTCCTGCTCCTCCTCCTGCTCATCCTGCCCCTCCTCCTCCTGCTCATGCTCCTGCTCCTCCTTCTGCTCCTCCTGCTCCTCTCCTACTCCCCTGCTCCTCCTCCTCCTGCTCCTCTGGCTACTCATGCTCCTAATCCTCCTCCTCCTTCTCCTCCTCCTTCTCATGGTCCTAATCCTCCTCCTGCGCATCCTCCTCCTCCTGCTCCTACTGCTCCTCGTGCTCCTGCTACTCCTCCTCCTGCTCCCGCTTTCCTACTTCTGTTCCTCCTCCTGCTCCTCCTGTTCCTCCTGGACCTCCTACACCCCCTCGTGCTCCTCCACCTGCTCTTCCTGCTCCTGCTCTTCCTCCTCATCCTCCTACTCTTCCTGCTACTGCTCTTCCTCCTCCTCCTACTCCTTCTGCTCATCCTGCTCCGGCTCCTCCTTCTCCTCCTGCTCCTCCTCCTCCTCCTCATTCTCCTCCTGCTCCTGCTCCTCCTCCTGCTTCTGATCCTCCTCCTGCTCCTGCTCATCCTGCTCTTCCTCCTCCTCCTCCTACTCTTCCTGCTCCTACTCCTGCTCCCCCTACTCCTTCTCCTCCTTGTCCTGCTCCTCCTGCTCCACCTCCTTCTCCTCATGCTCATCCTCCTGCTCCTCCTGCTCCTGCTCTTCCTGTTCCTGCTCCTCCTCCTGCTCCTCCTGCTCCTCCTGATCCTCCTAACCTCCTCCTCCTCTTCCTCCTTCACCTCCACCTCCTGCTGCTCCTCCTGCTCCTTCCCTTACTGCTCCTCTTTCTCCTGCTCCTCTTTCTCCTGCTGCTCCACATCCTACTCCTCCTCCACCTGGTCCTACTCCTGCTCCTCCTCCTCCTGCTCCTCCTTCCACTCCTTCTCATCCTTCTCCTCTTCTTCTGCTTACTGCTCCTGCTCCTCCTTCTGCCCCACCTGCTCCTGCTCCTCCTCCTGCTCTTTCTCTTCCTGCTCCTTCTCCTCTTCCTGCTCCTGCTCTTCCTGTTCCTTATTCTCCTCCTGCTCCTGCTCTTCCTTCTCCTCCTCCTCCTCCTGCTCCTCTTCCTCCTGCTCTTCCTGCTCCTCCTTCTCCTGCTTCTGCTCTTCCTTCTCCTGCTCCTCCTCCTCCTGCAGCTTCTCCTCCTCCACTTCCTGCTCCAGCTCCTCCTCCTGCTCCTGCTCTTCCTTCTCCTGCTCCTCTTCCTGCTCCTCCTCCTCCTACCGCTCCTCCTCCTGCACTTCCTGCTCCAGCTCCTCCTCCTGCTCCTGCTCTTCCTGCTCCTTATTCTCCTCCTGCTCCTGCTCTTCTTTCTCCTCCTCCTCCTCCTGCTCCTCTTGCTCCTGCTCTTCCTGCTCCTCCTCCTCCTGCTTCTGCTCATCCTGCTCCTGCTACTCCTCCTGCTCCTCCTCCTCCTGCCCTTCCTTCGTCTACTCTTCCTTCTTCTCCTACTGCTCGTGCTCCTGCTCTTCCTGCTCCTGCTCTTCCTCCACCTGCTGCTCCTCCTGCTCCTGATGCTCTTCCTGCTCCTACTCCTCCTCCTGCTCCTCCTCCTACTGCTCTTCCTCCTCCTTCTCACCTCGTGCTCCTCATGCTCCGGCTGCTCTTCCTGCTCCTCCTCTTCCTCCTCCGGCTCTTCCTTTTCCTGATCTTCCTCCTGCTCCTCCTTTCCCTGCTCCTCCTCCTGCACCTCCTCCTCCTGCTCTTCATGCTCCTGCTCCTCTTCTTGCTCCTCCTGCTCCTGCTCTTACTGCTCCTACTCATACTCCTACTCCTTTTCCTCCTCCTCCTGCTCTTCCTGTTCCTCCTCCTCCTCCTGCTCTTCATGCTCCTGCTCCTCCTTCTCTTCCTTCTCCTACTCCTCCTCCTGCTCCTCCTTTTCCTCCTCCTGCTCTTCCTGCTCCTTCTCCTCCTCCTGCTCGTGCTCCTCGTCCTGCTCCTCCTACTCCTCCTGCTTGTCCTGCTCCTCCTCCAGCTCCCTCTCCTACTCCTGCTACCCCAGCTTTCCGCCTACTCCTCCTGCTCCTCCTCGTCCTCCTGTTCGTCTTCCTCCTTCTCCTCCTCCGGCTCCTCCTCCTCCTGCTCCTCCTTCTCATCCTGCTACTCCTCCTCCTCCTCCTGCTACTCCTCCTCCTCCTGATCCTGCTCCTACTTCTGCGACTGCTGCTCCTCTTGCTCCTCCTCCGGCTCCTGCTCCTCCTGCTCCTCCTCCTCCCCCTTCTCTTCCTCGTGCTCCTCCTCCTGCTCTTCCTCCTCCTGCTCTTCCTCCTACAACTCCTCTTCCTCCTCCTGCTTCTCATGCTCCTGCTCCTCCTCCTTCTTCTCCTCCTGCTCCTCATGCTCCTTCTCCTCTACCTGATCTTCCTGCTCCTCCTCCTCCTCGTCCTGATTCTCCTCCTCCTTCTCCTCCTCCTGCTCCTCTTCCTCCTGTTCTTACTCCTCCTCCTCCTGCTCTCCTCCTTTTCCTGCTTCTGCTCCTCTTCCTGCTCCTCCTGCTCCTCCTTGTCCTCCTCCTTCTCCTCGTCCTGCTCCTCCTCCTGCTCCTTCTCCTCCTGCTCCTCCTGCTCCTCCTCCTGCTCCTGCTCCTAATCCTCCTACTCCTGCTTTCCTGCTTCATTTCGTCATCCTGCCCCTCCTGCTCCTCCTGGTCTTACTCCTCCTCCTCGTGTTCTCCTCCTGCTCTTCCTGCTCCTGCTCTTCCTCCTCTTCCTCCTGAGCTTCCTGCTCCTGCTCTTCCTCCTCCTCCTAATCCTCCTGCTCATCCTGCTCCCGCTCCTCCTCCTAAACCTGGACCTCCTGCTCCTCCTCCTCCTGTTCATCCTGCTCCTGCTCCTACTGCTCCTCCTGGTCCTCATCCTCCTCCTCGTGCTCCTCCATCTGCTCTTCCTGCTCCTGCCCATCCTACTCTTCCTCCTGCACTTCCTGATCCTGTTCTTCCTCCTCCTGCTGCTCATCGTGCTCCGGCTCCTCCTGCTCCTCCTGCTCCACCTCCTCTTCCTCCTCCACATTGTACTCCTCCTGCTCCTCTTCCTCCTGCTCTTACTTCTCCTCCTGCTCCTCCTTCTTCTCCTCCTGCGCTTCCTGCCCCTGCTCCTACTCCAGCTCCTCCTGCTCCTCCTCCTGCTCTTCCTGCTCCTGCTCCTGCTCTTCCTGCTCCTTCTCCTCCTCCTGCTCCTCCTGCACCTGCTGCTCTTCCTGCTCCTCCTCCTCCTGCTCCTGCTCTTCCTGCTCCTGCTCCTGCTCCTGCTCCTCCACCTCTTGCTCTTCCTGCTCCGGCTCTTCCTCTTGCACTTCCTGCCCCTCCACCTGTTCTTCCTGCTCCTCCTCCTGCTCCTCCTTCTCCTGCTGCTCCTCCTCCTCCTCCTCCTGCTCTTCCTGCTCCTCCTCCTGTTCCTCCTTCTCCTGCTCCTCCTCCTGATCTTCCTCCTCCTCCTCCTCCTGCAATTCCTAATCCTGCTCTTCCTGCTGCTTCTTCGGCTCCCGCTACACCTCCTGCTCCTGCTCCTCCTCCTGCTCTTCCTGCCCCTCCTCCTTCTCCCACTATTACTGCTCTTCCTCCGGCTCCCCCTCTTCCTGCTCTTCCTGCTCCTGCTCTTCCTGCTGCTGCTCCTCGTGCTCCTCCTGCTCCTCCTGCCTCTCCTCCTTCTCCTCATGCTCCTCCTTCTCCTCTTGCTCTTCCTGCTCCTGCTCCTCCTCCTCCTCCTGCTCCTCCTGCTCCTCCTCCTCATCCTTGTCCTCGTGCTCCTGCTTCTCCTCCTTCTCTTCCTTCTCCTCCTCTATCTCCTGCTCCTCCTGCTACTACTCCTTCTCTTCCTCTTCCTGCTCCTCCTCCTGCGCCCCCTGCTCCTCCTCCTGCTATTCCTGCTCATGCACCTCCTCCTACTCCTGCTCCTCCTCATGGTCCTCCTAATCCTCCTGCTCCTCCTGCTCCTCCTCCTGCTCCCCCCACTTCCCTCCTCCTCCTCCTGCTCCCCCTCTTCCTCCTGTTCCTCTTCTTCCTCCTCCTCCTCTGGCTCCTCTTCCTCCTGCTCCTCCTGCTCATCCTGCTACTCCTCCTCCTCCTCCTGCTACTTCTCCTCGTCCTGATCTGGCTCCTACTACTATGCCTCCTCCTCCTCCTGCTACTCCTCCTGCCCCACCTGCTCCTGCTCTTGCTGCTCCTGCTCCTCGGCATGCTCCTCCTGCTCCTCCTGCTCCTCTTCTCCTCCTCCTGCTCCGGCTCCTCCTCCTGCGCCTCCTCATCCTCCTCCTACTGCTCCTCCTCCTCATGCTCCTACTCCTGATCCTCCACCTCCTGCTCCTCCTCCTCCTGCTCCTCCTCCTGCTCCTCCTGCTCCTGCTGTTCCTGCTCATTCTCCTCCTCCTGCTCCTCCTGCTCCTGCTCCACTTGTGCTCATCCTACTCCTTCTCTTCCTGCTAGTTCTCCTCCTCCTCCTGCTCTTCCTGCTCCTGCTCCTCCTACTGCTCCTTCTGCTCCTCTTCCACCTGATCCTTCTTCTCCTCCTCCTCCTGCTCCTCTTCCTCCTCCTCCTGTTCCTCCTGCTCCTGCTTCTCCTCTTGCTCATCCTCCTCCCACTTCTCCTGCTACTCCTGCTCTTCCTCCTGCTCTTCCTGCTCCTGCTCCTCCACATGCTACTGCTGCTCCTCCTCCTACTGCTCTTCCTGCTCCAGCTCCTCCTCTTGCTCTTCCTGCTCCTACACCTCATCCTCGTGCTCCTCCTGCTCTTCATCATCTTTCTCTTCCTCCTGCTCCTCCTCCTACTGCACATCCTGCTCCTGCTCCTCTTGCTCCCTCTCCTCCACTGGCTCCTCCTCCTGCTCCGGGTCCTCCTCCTGCTCCTGCTCTTCCTCCTGCTCTTCTGCTCCTCCTACTCCTACTCCTCCTCCTGCTCCTCTGGCTCCATTTCCTCCTCCTGCTCCTCTTCCTTCTATTCCTACTACACCTGCACCTGTTCCTCCTCCTGCTCCTCCTCCTCCTCCTCTGCTACTCGTACTGCGTGTGCTTCTCTTCCAGCTTCCCATTCTCTTCCTCCTCCTCCTCCTGCTGCTCCTCCCGCTCCTCCTCCTCCTGCTCCTCCACCTCCTGCTCCTCCTCCTCATGCTCCTCCTCGTGCTCCTCCTCATCCTGCTCCTCCTGCTCCTCCTCCTCCTGCTCCTCCTGTTCCTCCTGGTCCTCCGACTCCTCCTCTTCTTCCTCCTGGTCCTCCTGCTTCTGCAAATCGTGCTCCACCTCCTGCTCCTCCTGTTCCTCCTCATGCTCCTCCTGTACATGCTGTTCCTTCTATGGCTTCTCCTCCTGCTCCTCCTGCTCCTCCTCCTCCTCCTGCTCCTCCTCCTCCTCTTCCTCCTTAACCTGCTGCTCCTCCCCTTCCTCCTCCTGCTCCACCGCCTCCTTCTTATCCTTCTCCGCCTGTTCCTCCCCCTGCACTTCCTCCTCTTTCTCCTCCTCGTCCACCTCCTCCTACTGCTCCTCCTTCTTCTGCTCTTCCTGCTCCTGCTCCTCCTCCTGCCCCACCTGCTCCTATCCTGCTCCTCATGTTCCTCCTCCTGCTCCTCCTCCTCCTCATGCTCTTCCTGTTCCTGCTCCTCCTCATCCTGCTCATCCTTCTCCTCCTGCTCTTCTTCCTTCTCATAATGCTGCTCCTCGTGCTCCTCCTCCTCCGGTTCCTCCAGCTCCTCCTGCTCCTACTGCTCCTCCTCCTGCTTCTCCTCCTGCTCTTGCTCCTGATCCTCTTCCTGCTTCTCCTCTTCCTCCTCCTGCTCTTCCTGCTAATCCTCAAGCTCCTGCTCCTCCTCCTGCTCCTCCTGCTCCTCCTCCTCCTCCTCCATCACCGCCTTCTCTGCTGCTCCTCCTCCTCCTGCTCCTCCTGCTCCTCTCCATCCACCTACTACTCCTGCTCTTCCAGATCCTCCTCCTCCTGCTCCTCCTGCTCCTGCTCCTCCTCCTACTCTTCCTTCTCCATCTCCTCCTCATGCTCCTTCTGCTCCTCCTCCTGCTCTTCCTGATCCTGCTCCTCCTACAGCTCCTCCTGCTCCTCCTCCTCCCCTAATCCTCCTGCTCCTGCTAATCCACCTGCTCTTCCTCCTCCTCCTGCTCCTCCTGCTCCTCCTCCTCATGCTCTTCCTGCTTCTGCTCTCCTGCTCCTCCTACTCCTAATCCTCTTCCTCGTGCTCTTCCTCCTGCTCCTCCTGCTCCTGCTCTTCCTGCTCCTCCTCCTGCTCCTGCTCCTCCTCCTTCTTCTCCTCTGCTACTCCTCCTGCTCATCCTGCTCCTCGAAATCCTCCTCATGCTTCTCCTTTTCCTCCTGCTCCTCCTCCTCCTGCTCCTTCTCCTGCTCCTCCTACTCCTGCTTATCCGCCTTCTCTGCTCCTAATCCTCCTCCTCCTACTCCTCCTGCTCCTCCTCGTGCTCTTCCTGCTCCTGCTCTTCCTGGTCCTGCTCCTCCCCCTGCTACTCCTCCTCCTCATGCTCTTCCTGTTCCTGCTCCTAATCCTCCTGCTCCTCCTTCTCCTCCTACTCCTCCTCCTCCTCCTTCTCCTACTCCTTCTCCTCATGTGCTACTGCTCCTCCTCCTGGTCCTCCTCCTGCTCTTGCTCCTGATGCACCTCCTGCTCCTCCTCCTCCTCCTCCAGCTCCTCCTGCTCCTCCTCCTGATCCTGCTCCTCCTCCACCTGCTCCTCCTGTTCTGCTACCCCTCCTGCACCTCCTGCTCCACTTCCTGCGCTTGCTGCTCATGCATCTCCTACTGCTCCTCCTGCTCCTCCTCCACTCCGTGCTCTTCCTGCTCCTGCTCCTCTTCCTCCTCCTGATCCTCCTGCTACTCCTCCTCCTGCTATTCCTGCTCTTGCTCCTCCTCTTCCTCTTGCTCGTGCTCCTCCTCCTGCTCTTCCTACTCCTGCTCTTACTCCTCCACCTCCTCTTCTTCCTCCTGCTCCTCCTGCTCCTGCTCCTCCTGCTCTCCTCTGATCCTGCTCCTCCTCCTGCTCATTCGGCACCACCTCCTCCCCCTTCTCCTCCTCCTCCTCCTGCTCCTCCTCCTCCTGCTCCTCCTAGTGCTCCTCCTCCTCCTGCTCCTCCGGGTATTCCTGCTCCTTCTCCTCCTCCTCCTGCTCCTCATCCTTCTCCTGTTCCTGCTCCTCGTCCTTCTCCTCCAGCTCCTCCTACTGCTCCTCCTCCTGCTCTTCCTTCTCCTGCTCCTCTGGCTCATCCTGCTCTTACTCGTCCTCCTCCTTCTCCTCCTACTTCTCCTGCTCCTGCTACTCCTCCTGCTCTTCCGCCTCCTGCTCCTCCTGTTCCTCCTCCTGCTCCTTCTCCTACTCCTCCTACTCCTGCTTTCCTGTTTCTGTTCCTACTCCTGATACTCCTGCTCCCTCTGGTCTTCCTCCTCCTCGTGCTCCTCTTCCTGCTTTTCGAGCTCCTGCTCTTCCTCCTCCTCCTCCTGCTCTTCCTGCTCCTCTCTTCCTCCTAATCCTACTCCTCCTGCTCTTCCTGCTCCTGCTCCTCCTTCTCCTACTCCTCCTGCACCTGCTGCTCTTCCTACTCCTCCTCCTCCTGCTCCTGCTCTTCCTGCTCTTGCTCCTCCTCCCACTCCTCCACCTCTTGCTCTTCCTGCTCCTGCTCCTCCTCCTGCTCCTCCTGCCCCTACTCATGCTCTTCCTCCCCGTCTTCCTGCTCCTCCTTCTCCTGCTCATCCTTCTGCTCCTCCACCTCCTGCCCTTCCTGCTCCTGCTCTTCCTGCTGCTGCTTCGCCTCCCGCTCCTCCTCCTGCTCCTGCTCCTCCTCCTGCTCATCCTGCCCCTCCTCCTGATCCTCCTGCTACTGCTCCTCCTCCTACCCAACCTCATCTTTCTCTTCCTTCTCCTGCTCTTCCTGCTGCTGCTACTGCTCCTGCTCCTCTTCCTGCTCCTGATTTTCCTCCTGCTCCTCCTCCTCCTGCTCCTCACCCTGCTCCTCCTCATCCTGCTCCTCTTACTCCTCCTACTCCTCCTACTCTTTCTTCTCCTCCTGCTCCTCCTGCTCCTATTTTTTCTCTTCCTCCTCCTCATGCTGCTTCTCCTGCTCCTCCTTCTCGGGTTCCTCCTGCTCCTCCTGCTCCTACTGCTCCTCCTACTGCTCCTCCTCCTGCTCTTGCTCCAGCTCCTCCTCCTGCTCCTCCTCCTCCTCCTGCTCCTACTGCAACCCCTCATGCTCCTACTCCTCCTCCAGCTCTTCCTGCTCCTCCTCAAACTCCTCCTTTTAATCCTTCTCCTCCTGGTCCTCCTCCTCCTGCTCCTCCTCCTCCGGCTCCTCCTGCTCCTGCTCCTCCTCTTGCTCTTCATTTTTCCATCTTCTCCTCATGCTCCTTCTGCTCCTCGTTCTGCTCTTCCTGCTCCCCCTCCTTCACCTTCTGCTCTACCTCATGCTCTTCCTGGTACTGCTCCTCCTTCTGCTGCTACTGCTCCTCCTCTTCCCTCTGCTCTTCCTGCTCCTGCTACACTTCCTCCTCCTGCTCCTCCTCTTAATGCTCCTCCACCTGCTCTTCCTCATCCTCCTGAACCTCCTGCTCCTCCTCCTCCTGCTCTTCCTGCTCCTGATCCTGCTGCTCCTCCTCCTTCTCCTCCTGCCCCTGCTCCTCCTGCTCCTCCTCCTCCTCCTGTTCCTGCTCCTGCTCCTGCTCCTCCTTCTCCCACTGCTCTTCCTGCTCCTGCTACTCTTCCTCTTCCTGCTCCTCCTCCTAATGCTCCTCCACCTACTCTTCACCCTCCTCCTAGTCCAACTGCTCATCCTGCTCCAGCTCTTTCTGCGCCTCCTGCTCCTCCTCCTCCTCCTCCTTCTCTTCCTGCCCCTGCTCCACCTGCTCCTCCTCCTCCTCCTACTCCTCCTCCTGCTCTTGCTCCTCCTCCTGCTCCTCCTCCTGCTCCTCCTCCTCCTTACTCTCCTGTTCCTGCTCCTTCTGCTCCACCTCCTTGTTCTCATGCTCTTCCTCCTGCTACTCCTGCTCCTGCTCTTCCTGATCCTGCTCCTCCTGCTGCTCCTACTTCTCCTCCTGCTCCTCCTACACTGCTCCTCCTCCTCCTGCTCTTCTTTCTCCTGCTGCTCCACCTCCTCCACATCCTCCACCTGGTCCTCCTCCTGCTCTTCCTCCTCCTGCTCCTCCTTCTCCTCCTGCTCCTCCTGTCCTGCACTTCCTGCTCCTGCACCTCTTCCTGCTCCACCTGCTCCTCCTTCTCCTTCTGCTCCTCCTCCTGCTCCTCCTGCACCTGCTGATCTTCCTGCTCCTCCTCCTCCTGCTCCTGCTCTTCCTGCCCCGGCTCCTCCTCCTGCTCCTCCACTTCTTGCTCTTCCTGCTACTGCTCCTCCTCCTGTTCCTCATGCTCCTCATCCTCCTACTGCTCTTCATGCTCTTATTCCTCCTCCTGCTCCTCCTGCTCCTGCTCATCGTGCTCCTGCTCCTACTGCTTATCCTGCTCCTGCTCCTACTGCTCCCTCTCCTCCGCCTGCTCCTCCTCCTGCTCCTGCTCCTCCTCCTGCTCCTGCTCTTCCTCCTGCTCCTCCTGCACTTCCTCCACCTCCTCCTGCTCTTCCTCCTCCTGCTCCTGCTTTCCTGCTCCTGCTCATCCTCCTCCTGCTCCTCCTGCACCTGCTGATCTTCCTGCTCCTCCTCCTCCTGCTCCTGCTCTTCCTGCCCCAGCTCCTCCTCCTGCTCCTCCACCTCTTGCTCTTCCTGCTCCTGCTCCTCTTCCTGTTCCTCCTGTTCCTCCTCCTCATACTGCTCTTCCTGCTCCTGCTCCTCCTCCTGCTCCTCCTGCACATCATCCTCCTACTCCTACTCCTGCACATCCGGCTCCTTCTCCTCCACCTGCTCCTCCTACTTCTCTTGCTCCTCCTCTTGCTCCTGCTCTTTCTCTTGCTCCTCCTCCTGCTCCTCTGCACTTCCTCCTTGCTTGGGCTCGTCCTCCTGTTCCTCATGCTCCTCCTCCTCCTCCTCCAGCTTCTCCTCATCCTCCTTCTCTTCCTGCTCCTGCTCCTGCTCTCCTGCTCCTTCTACTCCTCCTCCTGCTCCACCTGATCCTCCTCCTCCTCCTCCTGCTCCTACTCCTGCCGATCCTGCCGCTCCTCCTGATCCTCCTGCTACTGCTCCTCCTCTGCTCCACCTCCTCATGCTCTTCCTGCTCCTGCTCTTCCTGCTGCTGCTAATGCTCCTGCTCTCCTCCTGCTCCTGCTCTTCCTCCTGCTCCTCCTGCGCCTGCTCCTCACCCTGCTCCTCCTCATCCTGCTCCTCATACTCCTTCTTCTCCTCCTCTTCCTGCTCCTCTTCCTGCTCCTGCTCTTCCTCCTGCTCCTCCTCCTCCTGCTCCTCACCCTGCTCCTCCTCATCTGCTCCTCCTACTCCTCATGCTCCTCCTACTCCTTCTTTTCCTCCTGCTCCTCCTGCTCCTATTTCTCCTCTTCCTCCTCCTCATGCTGCTACTCCTGCTCCTCTTTCTCCGGTTCCTCCTGCTCCTCCTGCTCCTACTGCTCCTCCTCCTGCTCCTCCTCCTGCTCTTGCTCCAGCTCCCCCTCTTGATCCACCTCCTCCTCCTGCTCCTCAGGCTCCTCTTCCTCCTCCCCCTATTCTTGCTCCTTCAGCTGCTCCTGCACCTACTCCTGCTCCTGCTCCTACTGCTCCTCCTCCTACTGTACCTCCCAATCCTGCTCCTCCTCCTGCTCCTCCTCATCCTTCTCCTCTTTGTCCTGCTTTTCCTGCTCCTCCTCCTGCTCCTCATGGTCCTCCTCCTGCTCCTCCTGCTCTTACTCTTACTGTTCCTGCACCTCCTCCTGCTCCTCCTGCTCCTCCTGCTCCACCTACCCAGCTCCTCCTCCTCCTCCTTCACCTCCTCCTCCTGCTGCTCTTCCTGATCCTCCTCCTGCGGCTCCTCCTTCTCCTTCTGCTCCTCCTTCTACTCCTGCTCCTCCTTCTCCTACTGCGCTTCCTGCTCCTGCTCCTCCTCCTGCTCCACCTGCTCCTCCTCTTGCTCCTCCTGTTCCTCCTCCTGCTCCTGCTCTTCCTGCTCTTGCTCCTCCACCTCCTCCTGCTCCTCCTGCTCCTCCTCTTCCTCCTTCTCTTCCTGCTCCTGCTCCTGCTCTCCTGCTCCTTCTCCTCCTACTCCTGCTCCACCTGCTCCTGCTGTTTTTGCTCCTGTTCCTCCTGTTCCTCCTCCTCCTCCTGCTATTCCTGCTCTTGCTCTGGATCTTCCTGCTCCTGCTCCTCCTCCTGCTCCTCCACCTCTTGCTCTTCCTGCTCCTGTTCCTCCTGCCCCTACTCCTGCTCTTCCTGCTCCTCCTCCTGCTCCTCCTTCTCCTGCTCATCCTTCTGCTCCTCCACATCCTGCCCTTCCTGCTCCTGCTCTTCCTGCTGCTGTTTCAGGTCCTACTCCTCCTCCTCCTCCTGCTCCTCCTCTTGCTCATCCTGCCCCTCATCTTGATACTCCTGCTACTGCTCCTCCTCTGCTCCACCTCTTATTGCTCTTCCTGCTCCTGCTCTTCCTGCTGCTGCTAATGCTCCTGCTCTCCTCCTGCTCCTTCTCTTCCTCCTGTTCCTCCTGCACCTGCTCCTCACCCTGCTCCTCCTCATCCTGCTCCTCATACTCCTCCTTCTCCTCCTCTTCCTGCTCCTCCCCCTGCTCCTCCTCCTCCTGTTCCTCCCCCTCCTCCTGCTCCACATGCTCCTTCTTCTCCTACTCTTCCTGCTCCTTCTCCTCCTCCTGCTCCACCTGCTCCTTTCCTGCTCCTCCTGCTCCTCTTCCTGCTCCTCCTCCTCCTGCTCTTCCTGCTCCTGCTCCTCCTCCTTCTCCTCCTCCTACTCATGCTCTTCCTTTTCCTGCTCCTCCTCCTGCTCCTTCTTCTTCTCCTGCTCCTCTTGCTCCTATTTCTCCTCCTCCTCCTCATGCTGCTTCTCCTGCTCCTCCTCCTCCAGTTCCTCCTGCTCCTCCTGCTCCTACTGCTCCTCCTCCTGCTCCTCCTTTTGCTCTTGCTCCTGCTCCTCCTCATGCTCCTCCTCCTCCTCATGCTCTTCCTGCACATTCTCATGCTCCTACTCCTCCTTCTGCTCCTCCTGCTCCTCCTCCTCCTCCTCCTTCTAATCCTTCTCCTCCTGCTCCTCCTCCTCCTTCTCCTCCTTCTCCTGATCCTCCTCCTTCTGCTCCTCCTGCTACTCCTCCTGCTCATCCTGCTCCTCGAAATCCTCCTCATGCTTCTCCTTTTCGTCCTGCTCCTCCTCCTCCTGCTCCTTCTCCTGCTCGTCCTCCTCCTGCTTATCCGCCTTCTCTGCTCTACTCCTCCTCCTCCTACTCCTCCTGTTCCTCCTCATGCTCTTCCTGCCCCTGCTCTTCCTGCTCCTGCTCCAACCCCTGCTACTCCTCTTCCTCATGCTCTTCCTGTTCCTGCTCCTAATCCTCCTGCTCCTCCTTCTCCTCCTGCTCCTCCTCCTCCTCCTTCTCCTCCTCCTCCTCCTCATGCTGCTCTTCCTGCTCCTCCTCCTCGGGTTCCTCCTTCCCCTCATGCTGCTTCTGCTCCTCGTCCTGGTCCTCCTCCTGCTCCTGCTACTCCTCCTCCTGCTCCTCCTGCTCCTGCTCCCCTCCTGCTCCTCCTGCTCCACTTCCTGCTCTTCCTGCTCATGCTTCTCCTACTGCTCCTCCTGCACCTCCTCCACCCCCTGCTCCTCCGGCTCCTGCTCCTCTTCCTCCTCCTGATCTTCCTGCTACTCCTCCTCCTGCTCTTCCTGCTCCTGCTCCTCCTCTTCCTCTTCATCCTGCTTCTCCTCCTGCTCTTCCTACTCCTGCTCTTCGTCCCCCACCTCCTCTTCTTCCTCCTGCTCCTCCTGCTCCTGCTCTTCCTGCTCCTCTTCTGATCCTGCTCCTCCTCCTGCTCATTCGGCTCCTCCTCCTCCTCCCCCTTTTCCTCCTCCTCCTCCTGCTCCTCCTCCTCCTGCTCCTCCTAGTGCTCTTCCTCCTCCTGCTCCTCCGCTTCTCCTGCTCCTAGTCCTCCTAATCCTGCTCCTCATACTGCTACTGCTCCTGCTCCTCCTCCTTCTCCTCCAGCTCCTCCTCCTGCTCCTCCTCTTGCTCCTCTTCTCCTGCACCTCCGGCTCCTCCTGCTCTTACTCCTCTTCCTCCTACTCCTCCTACTTCTCCTGCTCCTCCTCCTCCTCCTGCTCTTCCTCCTACTGCTCCTCCTGTTCCTCCTCCTGCTCCTTCTCCTACTCGTCCTACTCCTGCTTTCCTGCTTCTGTTCCTACTCCTGATCCTCCTGCTCGTCCTGCTCTTCCTCCTCCTCCTACTGCTCTTCCTGCTCCTCTCTTCCTCCTACTCCTCCTGCTCTTCCTGCTCCTGCTCCTCCTCCACCTACTCCTCCTGCACCTGCTGCTCTTCCTCCTCCTACTCCTCCTGCTCCTGCTCTTCCTGCTCTTGCTCCACCTCCCGCTCCTCCACCTCTTGCTCTTCCTGGTCCTGCTCCTCCTCCTGCTCCTCCTGCCCCTACTCATGCTCTCCCTCCCCGTCCTCCTGCTCCTACTTCTCCTGCTCATCCTTCGGCTCCTCCACCTCCTGCCCTTCCTGCTCCTGCACTTCCTGCTGCTGCTTCGCCTCCTGCTCCTCCTCCTTCTCCTGCTCCTCCTTCTGCTCATCCTGCCCCTCCTCCTGATCCTCCTGCTTCTGCTCCTCCTCCTACCCAACCTCCTCTTTCTCTTCCTTCTCCTGCTCTTCCTGCTGCTGCTACTGCTCCTGCTCCTATTCCTGCTCCTGCTCTTCCTCCTGCTCCACCTCCTCCTGCTCCTCACCCTGCTCCTCCTCATCCTGCTCCTCCTACTCCTCCTGCTCCTCCTGCTCCTATTTCTCCTCTTCCTCCTCCTCATGCTGTTACTCCTGCTCCTCCTTCTCCGTTTCCTCCTGCTCCTCCTGCTCCTACTGCTCCTCCTGCACCTCCTCATGCTCCTACTGCTCCTCCAGCTCTTCCTGCTCCTCCTCCACCTCCTCCTTTTAAACCTTCTCTTCCTGCTCCTCCTCTTCCTGCTCCTCCTGCTCCTGCTCCTCCTCCTGCTCTTCCTTTTCCATCTTCTCCTCATGCTCCTTCTGCTCCTCATTCTGCTCTTCATGCTCCCCCTCCTTCACCTCCTGCTCCACCTCATGCTCTTCCTGGTCCTGCTCCTCTTTCTGCTGCTCCTGCTCCTCCTCCTCCCACTGCTCTTCCTGCTCCTGCTACTCTTCCTCCTCCTGCTCCTCCTCCTAATGCTCCTCCACCTGCTCTTCCTCATCCTCCTGAACCACCTGCTCCTCCTCCTCCTGCTCTTCCTGCTCCTGATCATCTTGCTCCTCCTCCTTCTCATCCTGCCTCTGCTCCTCCTGCTCCTCCTCCTCCTCCTGCTCCTCTTCCTGCTCCTGCTCCTCCTCCTCCCACTGCTCTTCCTGCTCCTGCTATTCTTCGTCCTCCTGCTCCTACTGCTAATGCTCCTCCACCTGCTCTTCCCCCTCCTCCTAGTCCTCCTGCTCATCCTGCTCCAGCTCTTTCTGCGCCTCCTGCTCCTCCTCCTCCTCCTCCTTCTCCTCCTGCCCCTGCTCCTCCGGCTCCTCCTCCTCCTCCTGCTCCTCCTACTGCCCTTCCTCCTGCTCCTCCTCCTCCTTACTCTCCTGGTCCTGCTCCTTCTGCTCCACCTCCTTGTTCCCATGCTCCTCCTCCTGCTACTCCTGCTCCTGCTCTTCCTGTTCCTGCTCTTCCTGCTGCTCCTACTGTTCTTCCTGCTCCTCCTACAATGCTCCTCCTCCTCTTGCACTTCTTTCTCCTTCTGCTCCACCTCCTCCTCCTCCTCCACCTGGTCCTCCTCCTGCTCTTCTTCCTTCTGCTCCTCCTTTTCTTCCTGCTCCTCCTGCTCCTGCACTTCCTGCTCCTGCACTTCCGCCTGCTCAACCTGCTCCTGCTGCTCCTTCTGCTAATCGTCCTGCTCCTCCTGCACCTGCTGATCTTTCTGCTCCTCCTCCTCCTGCTCCTGTTCTTCCTGCCCCGGCTCCTCCACCTGCTCCTCCACCTCTTGCTCTTCCTGCTACTGCTCCTCCTCCTGTGCCTTATGCTCCTCATCCTCCTACTGCTCTTCATGCTCCTATTCCTCCTCCTGCTCCTCCTGCTCCTGCTCATCGTGCTCCTACTCCTACTGCTCCTCCTGCTCCTGCTCCTCCTCCTGCTCCTGCTCTTCCTCCTGCTCCTCCTGCACTTCCTCCACCTCCTCCTGGTCCTCCTACTCCTGCTCCTGCTTTCCTGCTCCTTCTCCTCCACCTCCTGCTCCTCCTGCACCTGCTGATCTTCCTGCTCCTCCTCCTCCTGCTCCTGCTCTTCCTGCCCCAGCTCCTCCTCCTGCTCCTCCACCTCTTGCTCTTCCTGCTCCTGCTCCTCTTCCTGTTCCTCCTGCTCCTCCTCCTCATACTGCTCTTCCTGCTCCTGCTCCTCCTGCTCCTCCTGCACATCATCCTCCTACTCCTGCTCCTGCACCACTGGCTCCTCCTCCTTCTCTTGCTCCTCCTCCTGCTCCTGCTCTTTCTCCTGCTCCTCTTCCTGCTCCTCTGCACCTCCTCCTGCTTGGGCTCGTCCTCCTGTTCCTCATGCTCCTCCTCCTCCTCCTCCAGATTCTGCTCATCCTCCTGCTCCTCCTCCACCTGCTCCTCCTTCTCCTGCTCCTCCTCCTCCTGCTAATCCTCCTGCTCCTCCTCCTGCTCCTCCTCCTCTTCCTCCTTATCCTGCTTCTCCTCCTCTTCCTCTTCCTGCTCCTGCTCCTCCTCCTGCTCCTCCTCCTCCTCCTGCTCCTCTTCCTCCTGCCCCTGCTTTTCCAGCCCCAGCTCTTCCTCCTGCTCCTCCACCTCTTGCTCTTCCTGCTACTGCTCCTCCTCCTGTTCCTCATCCTCCTCCTCCTCCTACTGCTCTTCATGCTCCTATTCCTCATCCTGCTCCTCCTGCTCCTGCTCATCTTGCTCCTGCTCCTTCTGCTCATCTTGCACCTGCCCCTACTGCTTCCTCTCCGCCGCCTGCTCCTCCTCCGCTCCTGCTCCTCCTCCTGCTCCTGCTCCCCCTCCTGCTCCAACTGTTCCTGTCCTGCTACTCCTGCTCCTCCTCCTGCTCCTCCTGCTCCTGTGCTTCCTGTTCCTGCACCTCTTCCTCCTGCTCCTCCTTATCCTCCTGCTCCTCCTCCTCCTCCTTCTCCTACTCCTCCTCCTCATGCTTCTCCTCCTGCTCCTCCTCCTCCCGTTCCTCCTGCTCCTCCTGCTCCTACTGCTCCTCCTCCTGCTCATCCTCCTTCTCTTGCCCCTGCTCCTACTGCTCCTCCTCTTCCTCCTCCTGCTGTTCCTTCTCCATCTCCTCCTCATGCTCCTTCTGCTCCTCCTCCTGCTCTTCCTGCTCACCCTCCTGCTCCTCCTCCTACTATTGCTCCTCCTGCACATCCTCATTATCCTTCTCCACCTGCTTCTCTTTCTCCTACTACTCCTGCTCCTCCAGCTCCTCAACCTCCTGCTCCTCCTGCTCCTGCTCCTCCTCCTGCACTTCTTTCTCCATCTCCTCCTAATTCTCCTTCTGCTACTGCTCCTACTCCTCCTGCTCCTCCTCGTGCTCCTCCTCCTCCTGCTCCTCCTTCTCCTCTTCTCCTGCTCCTCCTGCTCCTCCTGCTCCACATCCTCCTCCTTCCCCTGTTCCTACTGCTCTGCCTCCTGCTCCTCCTGCTCCTCCTCCTGCTCCTACTGCTTATCCTGCTCTGCTCCTAATGCTCCCTCTCCTCCCCCTGCTCCTGCTCTGCTCCTGCTCCTCCTCCTGCTCCTCCTCCTCCTCCTGCTACTCCTCCTCTTCTTTTCTTCCTCCTCCTGACCCTCCTACTACTCCTCTTCGTCCTCTTCCTCCTTAACCTGCTGTTCCTCCACTTCCTCCTCCTGCTCCTACTCGTCTTCCTCATCCTCCTCCTCCAGCTCCTCCCCCAGCTCCTCCTCATCCTGTTCCTCCTCGTATTCCTGCTCCTTCTGCTCCTCCTTCTCCTGCTCTTCCTGCTCCTGCTTCTCCTCCTTCTCCACCTGCTCCTTTCCTGCTCTTCCTGCTCCTCCTGCTCCTCCTCCTCCTGCTCCTCCTTCTCCTCCTGCTCCTCCTCCTCCTACTTCTCCTCCTCCTCCTCCTCATGCTGCTCCTCCTGCTCCTCCTCCTCCGGTTCCTCCTGCTCCTCCTGCTCCTCCACCTGCCCCTACTCCTGCTCTTGCTCCTGCTCCTCCTCCTACTCCTCCTGCTCCTCCTCCACATCCTCCTACTCCTCCTTCTGCTCCTGCTCCTCTTCTTCATGCTCCTCCTGCTACTCTCCCTCCTCCTGCTCCTCCTGCTCCTCCAGCTCCTCCTCCTCCTGCTCCTCCTTCTACTGCTCCTCCTCCTGCACTTCATTTTCCAGCTCCTCCTCATGCTCCTTCTGCTCATCATCCTGCTCTTAATGCTCCCGCACATACACCTCCTGCTCCACCTCCTGCTCATCCTGCTCCTCTTCCTCCTCCTCCTACTCCTCCTCCACCTCCTGCTCCTCCTCCTCCTGCTCCTCCTCCTGCTCCTCTTCATCCTTCTCCTCTGGCTTCTCCTGCTCTTACTCCTCCTCCTCCTTTTCCTCCTCCTGCTCCTGCTCCTGCTCCTCTTCCTGCACCTCCATGTCCTCCTCCTCCTCCTCCTCCTCCTCTTCCTCCTGCTCCTCCTCCGGCTCCTCCTGCTCCAACTCCTCCTCCTCCTGGTCCTCCTCATTCTCCTGCTCCTGCTCCTCCTCCTGCTCCTCCTCCTACTCTTGCTCCTCCTGCTCCTACTTCTGCTCCTTCTCCTCCTCCTCTTATACCTGCTTTCCTGCTTCTGTTCCTCCTCCTGTTCCTCCTACTCCTTGTGGCCCTCCTCCTCGTCCTCGTGCTCCTCCTCCTGCTCTTATTGCTCCTGCTCTTCCTCCTGCTCCTCCTGGTCTTACTGCTCCTGCTCTTCCCCTCCTCATGCTCCTCCTGCTCTTCCTACTCCTCCTCTTTCTCCTCATGATCCTGCTCTTCCTGCTCCTCATGCTCCTCATGCTCCTCCTTCCCCTCTCCTAATCCTCCTCCTCCTCTTACAACTCCTGCTCCTCCTCCTGCTCCTGCTCCTCCTCCTACTACTCTTCCTCTCCCTCCTCCTCCTGCTCCTTCTCCTGCTCCTCCTCCTCCTTCTCCTCTTGGTCCTGCTCCTCCTGCTCCAACTCCTGCTCCTCATTCTCCTCATTCTCCTCCTCCTGCTCCTCCTGCTGCTGTTCTTCCTGTTCCTGCTCCTCCTCCTGCTCCTCCTGCTCCTCCTGCTCCTGCTACACAGCTCCTCCTCCTCCTCCTTCACCTCCTCTTCCTGCTGCACTTCCTGCTCCTCCTCCTGCTGCTCCTCCTCCTCCTGCTCCTCTTTCCCGTGCTGCTCCACCTCCTCCTCCTTTTCCACCTTGTCCTACTCCTGCTCCTCCTCCTCCTGTTCCTCCTTCTCCTCCTGCTCCTCCTTCTCCTCCTCCTGCGCTTCCTGCTCCTGCTCTTCCTCCTGCTGCTCCTCCTCCTCCTGCTCCTCTTTCTCCTGCTGCTCCACCTCCTCCTCCTTCTCCACCTGGTCCTTCTCCTGCTCCTCTTTTCCTGCTCCTCCTTCTCTTCCTACTCCTCCTTCTCCTCCTGCGCTTCCTGCTCCTGTACCTTCTCTTGCTACTCCTGCTCCTGCTCTTCCTGCACTTGCTCCTCCAATTCCTCCTGCTCCTCCTCCTCCTGCTCTTCCTGCTCCTGCTCCTTCTCTCCTTCCCCTGCTCCTCCTCCTCCTGCACCACCTGTTCCTCCTCATGCTCCTCCTCCTCCTTCTCTTCCTGCTCCTGCTCCTCCACCTCCTCCTGCTCCTCCTCCACCTCCTGCTCTTCTTTCTCTTGCTCCTGCTCGTCCTGCTCCTGCTCCTCCTCCTCCTGCTCCTCCTTCACCTGCTGCTCTTCCTGCTACTCCTCCTCCTACTCCTGCTCTTCCAGCTCCTGCTCTTCCTCCTGCTCCTCCACCTCTTGCTCGTCCTGCTCCTGCTCCTCCTCCTGCTCCTCCTGCCCCTCCTCCTGCTTTTCCTGCTCCTCCTCCTGCTCCTCCTTCTCCTGCTCATCCTTCTGCTCCTCCTCCTCCTGCTTTTCCTGCTCCTGCTCTTCCTCCTCTTGCTTCGGCTCCCGCTTCTCCTCCTGCTCCTGCTCCTCTTCCTGCTCTTCCTGCCCCTCCTCCTCTTGCTATTCCTGCTCCAGCTCTTCCTGCTACTGCTACTGCTCTTGCTCCTCCTCCTGCTCCTGCTTTTCCTCCTGCCCCTCCTCCTCCTCCTCCTGCTCCTCCTGCCTCTCCTCCTACACCTCGTGCTCCTACTCTTCCTC
>JAVSCE010009725.1:0-28380 GCA_032199065.1 Smutsia gigantea
CAGTGGGTACTACAGGCACTGAACTAGGAAACCTAAGTGCAGTAGTTAGATACCAAATGGCAGGGGCCAAATGGCAGTACTCAACCACCAAAGGCAAAGTGGACATGTTTACCATAATGGATAGCAGAATCAAAGCAGCAATCAGAAGAGTCATGCAGCTGTATGGCACTAACTGATCATGGTACTCCTAGAAGTGAAATAGATAGGAAGTCTACTAAATTCTGACTTGATCTGTAAGCATTTACCTAATTACTTGATCTATAAGCAGAAATGTAGGTCAAGTGAACAAAAATCTAACCTGAATCATAAAAACAGACAGTCACAGTCCCTCAATCAATTCCCACACTTGATCCAGTTTACAGACCCAGAACCTCCTGAATGAAAAGGAAGTTGGGTCCCCTTGAGAAAGGACCCTGGTACACTGCTGAAAATATATACTGTTGATTTTTCTCTCAGTCTTCCCCAGAGGCACCTCTGGCTTTTTACCAGTGTAACTATACATCAAGGGGGAAAAAATCAGACCTTTCAGGAACTACTGGATACTGACTCTGAACTGACACTAATTCCAGGAGACCCAGAACATCACTGTGGCCTACCACTCAGAGTAGGGGCTTATGGAAATCAGGTGATAGATGAGTTTTATCTCTAGTGCATTTCACAGTGGGCACAGCAGGTTCCTGAACCCATCCTGTGGTTATTTCCCCAGTTCCAGAATGCATAATTGGAATAGACATACTAAGTAGCTGGCAGAACCTCCACACTGGTTTACCAACTGGTGGAATGAAGCCTATTATGATGGAAAAGGCCAAATGGAAGCCACCAAAGCTGCCCATAAACAGTTTTAGAAAAACAGCAAATCAACAGCAATACCACATTCCCAGAGAAATTGCAGAGGTTGTGCCACCATCAAGGATTTGAAAAATGCAGGGGTGGTGATTCCTACCACATCCCCATTCAACTCTCCTATTTGGTTTATGAAAAAGACACATAGGTCTTTGAGAATGACAGTAGATTATTGTAAGCTTAACCAGTCAATGATTCTGATTACACATGCTCTACCAGATAGGGTTTCTTTGCTTGAGTAAATCAAGACATCCCTGGTGCCTGGTATGCAGTTATTGAATGGCAAATCCCTTTTTCTCCATCCCTATCAATAAGGCCAACCAGAGGCCATTTGCTTCCAGTTGGCAAGGCCAGTAATACACCTTCACTGTCCCACCTCAAGGGTATAGCAACTCTCCAGTCCCATGTCATAACTTAGTTCATAGGGACCTTATCAACTTTTATGAGATACCACAAAGGTCCATTTCATTGATGATATTATGCTGATTGTACCTAGCAAGCAAGAGGTAGCAACTATGCTAGCCATGTCAGTAAGACATTTGCATATCAGTGGGTAGGAAATATTTCTGGCAAAGATTCAGGGGCCTTCTACTTCAGTGAAACCTTTAGGGAGCCACTGGTGTGGGGCATGTTAAAATATCCCTTCTAAAGTGAAGGATAAGTTGTTGCATCTGGCCATTCTTACAACAAAGAAAGAGTCACAACACACTGTGAGACTGTTTTGGTTTTAGAAGCAACATATTCCCCATTTGGATTAATTATATCAGCCCATTACTGAATGATCCAAAAACTGCTCATTTTGAATGGGGCCTAGAACAAGAGAAGGTTGTACAACAAACAGTCCAGGACTGTTGTGCACACTGCTCTGTCACTGGGCCTTATGATCCAGTAGATCTGATGATACTTGAAGTGTCAGTGACAGAGAGAATGCTGTTGGGAGCCTTTGGCAGGCTCCTATGCACCATAACTTTGTCTGGACCCTACCTCTGCCCTCTACAGCTGTAACATAACTCCTCCGTGTCAACTAATAGATAATGTAGACAATTTCTAACATGTACTGGTCACTTACTATGTTCCTGGCATTGAGATTGATATAATATTTTGAGTTTATCTAATCATCACTGCTACCCTTTGAGGTGAGTTCTAATTCTGCATATATTTTCTACACATGAAGAATTTAAGCATTTGAGAGATTAACTGACCCTGAGTCATACAAGTAATAAGTGGTAGAACCAGATTTCAACTCAGGGATGTATAATGCATAGTGTGGGCTCATAACTACTATGCTGTATTGTCTCAGTGAATGCTCAAGATTATAGTGACCAGTTTCATAGTACCCCAATTTTCCCAAGACTGTCCTAGTTTTAGCACTGAAAGCCCTACATTCTGGGAAACCCCTCAGTCCTGAACAAATCCAGATAATAGTCACTCTAGTTCACCCAGAAACAATTTGCTAGTCACAAACAATGTGGTTATTGCCTTCCAAGAAATGACTAGTGACAATAAATTAGAATTCACTTGATCCATGACACCTGAGACCAATCCGCTACCTTGCAGTAAAACCATCCACTGAGGCTTATCTAAAAGTTGGCATAATCATCAGATCCTGGTAGGACTGATTATTGTACTTCACCAATATTTTTGAGAAAAAATCTGCCACCGTAAGTGAAGATACAGGACTAAGTTTCTCTATCACCCTGCTTTCTTGAAGATATCTCAAAACAGGATGCTCTTAAGTTCTCTTGACACCCTACTCATTGGAACCCAGTAACTAGATTTGACTTTGTCAAATGACTTCTCAAATTGAGGGGTCATAAAGAAGGAACTGGAAGTCCCCTGGCCTATTTAATCAGTGTAGGCAATCAATCAAGATAGACTGGTGCATCCAAATGGGTTTTAAGAGGCCAAAGTCATTTTCTTTGCTTGTGTTCACATTAAACACAATCTCAGCAGGCTAATTGCAACTCTTCCCTTAGTGTGGATTAGGCCCAAGTCTAATGGCCTTCCTCATAACTCTTTCAGATCCTCAGCCCCTAAATCCCCAAGGAGAGTATTTGGGTTTGGGGAATAGGAGCAAAAGTGCCACTTGAAAATTTCAAAGAATACTCAGCCAAATTGGCATAAGCCACGTTGAGAAGGTATTTTGTGTGAATTAGATAAGCCATGTTTTTCTCCATATACATGATGAATTGTTCCCAGTAGTCTGACTGCATGTCTTTGCTTTCCAGTGCATATAACTTACTACTAAAAAACTACTAGGGAAAATTAAACCCCAGCATTTTTTAAGCCCTCTCAAGATGAAAAGTCTTACATAAGGACGCTATAGAACTATGATCTTAAAATAAACACTAGCTATTTCTTAAAAATCTCAAAGCCACTTGTAATTTTGCCTGTAGTTCCTCCTGACTAAAAGCTTGAATTCCAAGCATAATCATAAAGCTGTCCTTGACACCCAACTTTTAAGGATTTTATCTGATTCTCTTGGTTTCTGTTAATTCACTTTGGTTGCTCCGAGTTTCGGTGGCCTCAACAACACAGCATAATTCAACTTGCTCAGGTCTCTGTCTTTGGTTGCATTTGGCTGTCTAGAAAACTAGTTCTTTTCCAAAACTAAGGTCTAAAGGTGTTTTTCTTTTCAACTATCATAAAATCAGAATGTGGTGGGTTTTTTAAAAAAGCTGTATAAGTAATTGAACTTATTTCAAATGGATAGAGTTTACAAAGAAGCAAAGGTGGACTTCTTTTTTTATTTCTTATAAAAACTGATTCTACCTATTAGAGAGAATTTTTACTAAATCAGTATTTAATATGAAATTATAAGCTGTTGCCCAAGTTATCACATGGGGAAAATCTTGCCCATTTCCTTCCACAGCACAGACGCTCCAAACCTGTTCCTGCCCTCTCCTCAACTTGATCCACAGAGACACCACAACTATTTTTCTTTCTTTGGCAGTCCTTTCTCAGTTTCTCTGCTGGGTCCTAAACAAAGATTTTTGTTATCTAGACTATATAACAAACTATTCAAAAGAGAAGAGTGGAGAAAATCTGAGGCTAAGATGCTATCAGTGTTACAGTATAATTACTGGTGGGTCATGGGTATGAATGGAGGAACAGGAATTGGGAGTAGTGAGGTGGGAGGCAGGGCTGGGAGCTAATGTGAATAATGAATGGGATGTCATGAGTCATGTGTGCAAACACATACCACAGGTCAGTGTATCGAAGCTGTCTCAGTCCATTTGAGCCACTATAACAAAATATCAGACAGAGATTGAGTAGCTTATAAACAATAGAAATTTCTTACAGTTCTGGAGTCTGGAAGTCCAAGACCATTCTGCTGGAATGACTGTTCAGGTGACATAGTGACAATTCGTATTAAACCTTATCACCAAATACTGAAGAACTGCAAGGAAATGCCACAGCCACAATGTCATTTACATACATTAATTCATAAAAAACTATTAATACATAATAGAAAGATGCATATGACTTAACAATGATAAAACATAAAACAGTTAACAGACTTTGTAACCATAACGAAATTAACCAAAGAGTACCAGAACAAAGGACAAAGGGAAACAAAAACTAAGAAGTGTATTCAGTTATATAACTAAACTTGGAACATTGACTCACGGGTTATTTGAAGCTATTTTTTAAAAACAGCTAAATTTTACCTATAACTCTTGATTGATTTTGACTTTCTCCTCTGTTCTTATTTTTCTGTGAGCTGTAGGTCTGAATTTCAGAACAACAATCACCACTTAATGGAGTAAGTCAAAAATAGGCTCAAACCAAACGCTTGCTTTTGTGTCTCTTCCAGCTAAAACAGGTCTTCCTTTGAATTATGCTCTAGAGCAGGTCTGTGCTGTGAGTCTTAGGCCATGACAGCCCTCTTACTTTCTATCAGAAGTAAATCTCTGAACTGTCTCTTTCTCTCTGCATTTATAAACAATATGTACAGGGAGGGAAAGGAGTGGGCATATGAGTCCCTGCTTCAAGTTTAGTTGCCCTAAACTCCTCAAAGTGAAACTAAAGAATAGTTTTACATTAAATTGGGTTTCTAAAAGGCCAAACCAGAGCTGTATTACCCAATAAGTAGCCAGAACAGATGCACCAACACAGGTGCCCCAAAAATTAGAATAAAAAAGCTTTTGGAAAAATATTGATATGGAATTTTTTTAAGAAGAATCAAACCAAATGAAGGAAAAAATAAAACTTGTTGAACTTTGTCTTCTTATAGTTTAGTGATACTTTTTTAGTTTGAATTATGTTTGGGGATGAGTACTATAATATTTCTGGCATTCCACTTCAAACCTATCAAGGTCTTTATCTGACCTCTGCACAGATTTATTTATTTTTTAATTGAAGAATCATTATACAATATAAGATATACAATCTTATATTGGTTTCAAATGTACAACACAGTGGTTCAATAGTTACCAATGCTATTAAATCCTCATCCCCACCAGTGCAGTTACTATCTGTCAACATAAGAAGATGTTACAGAATCATTGGCTATATTTTCCATGCTGTACTATCGTCCCCAGACCAACCTGTGATTGAGAATTATTGTGCCTTTTTATCCCCCTCACCTTCCCCACCCACCCACCTCAACCCCTCCCCCTTGGTAACTACAAGCAGATTTATTTTTTACTATAAAGCTAACTTGTGTTATACAAAAATTAAATCAATGTATTGTTAAAAAGAAATTACTTCATAGGATTAAATATTGTAACAAGCTCATATACTTTTCAAAACCAGATTTCCCAGCCTCTCTTGCCTTTAAGTGTGGTCAAGTGACTGAGTTCTGGCCAATGAAATGTGAACAGAAATAATGTGTTTGAGTTCTTGGCCTGACCCATAAAAACCTCCTATACACAATCTTCCATTCTTTCCCCATCCTTTAGCTGAATGGAAAAATGCCAAAAACCCAGAGAAGAAAGAGCCATGAAATGGAAAGATCCTTTTTCCTTGTATGATGGCATAAGTGAACAGCTGCTCAACCAGGAACACCCCCAGCAGACAATAAGGTGAATGAGAACCATTTAATATGTTATAAGCCACTGAGAATTGAGGGTTAATCTGTTAAAGCAGCGGTATGTTAAATAATAGTAAGGCCCCTGGCAACCTGTCCCTGATCTTCTCCTAACCTTACTACAGCATCGCAATATGAACAATATTTATTATTCTCTGACATACTACACTTATTCCCACTTCCTCAACTTTACACAAATTCCTTCTTTGAATTTGCTCTCATTCTTCTCCAACTCCACAAATTATATTCATCTTTAATGACCAAATTTAAATTGTAATTTTTTCATGAAGTCACCTGAATCATTCCACACCAGTGTGATTTCCTTTTACTAATCTCTTCAAGCACTTAACCATTCATTTGAGCACTTACTGCTAACATTATTCCAAGCTTTTCATATGTATAATCTCTTTTAATTCTAACATTCCTATGAGGTAGGTACTATAATTAGCCACATTTTAAGACTGAATCCTGAAGAGGTTAACCTGCCCAAGGTCACAGAGTTAGTAAGTGAAAAATAGTATTCCTGTCAAGTAATAAAAAAAATAATAGCAACAATGAACCTAAAGTATGCTTGGATTATGCATTAAGGACATTATTACATGAAAAGGAAGTAACATTGATACTATTACACACTCATCTTACAGATAAGAAAACTGAGGCTTAATGACATTGTGACATCTTGAGTAAGTGACACACCTTGATTCAAGGCAATGTCTGACGGACTCTGGACCCCATATTATTCACCATTACATTAAACTAATAGGTGGAGGAAGTAAAAGCAAGGGTGCTAGGGGTGGAAGTGATGGCCAATAAGGAAGGACAAAAGTGAACACAAGAAGTCATTTCTAAGAGAGACATCAATAAGAAAACAGACTAGGAAACTATGGGTCCACATTCCCCCACAGAAATGTTTGAAAAACAACTAGAGGCTGGCTAAAATAATGTAATAGGAGATCTGAAAAATAGTCAATGGTTTACAGCAACCAATTAAGAAAAAGACACAATCAAAACATTAGGAAATTTCATGGCATTTTTATTTGCCCTTGCCCCCCTACATCCCCAGTGTAACACGGCACAGTCTGAAGAAAGAGAGAGACCAGTTCCTAATTCCCTCCCTCCAACTGGAGGAAACAGAACAGACCTTATTTGCAACATTCTGACTTATATGAGAAATGTTTGGGGGATGGCTCTCTGTTTTGCCTCACTCAAATCTCAAACTATGAAAAGCCGTGAAAAATTCATAGTATATATGGCTCCTGAAAGCTGAAGGACTACAGATCTGCCAATGCCTGGGGCATAGAATATGGTTGGAAGAATACAATAAGACATCTAAGGCCACAAGAAGACGCTGGGGAGAGACTTTTTGAGAAATTAAAAGATATTTAAATAGCCGTGTATTTGGAAGAATTGTGAAAAGCACACACACAGGGCCAGGCAAGAAGCATGCCCACAAAAGACCAGAGAAGACTTAAATGTTCACCCTGGGTTAATCCCAAAATTCACAACCTGCCCTGCTAATTAATGAAGGTCCACCTTAGTACAGAACCAGTTCACAAAGACTGGGAGAGATGACTGTTTATTCAAATGTTCAATTTTCAACAGAAAAATAATAAGTCTTATAAAAAACAGGAAAACATGCCCAAGTCAAAGGAAGAAAATAAAATGGCAGAAACCATCCCTGAAGAAACACAGGCATTTGATGTACCAGACAAAGACTTTAAAACAACTGTTTTAAATGTGCCCAAACAGTTAAAGGAAAACACAGAAAGACGTAAAGGAAATCAGCAAAATAATGTATGAACAAACTAAGAATAAAAGAGAGATGGAAATTATTTAAAAATTTGAGCTGAAAGATACAATAACTGAATTGAAAAAAGGGTTCAACAGCAAACTCAAATAGGAAGAAGAAAGAATCAGTGACCTTGAATGAATATTTAAAATTATCAACTCTGAGGAGCAAAAAGAAAAAAGAATAAAGTAAAGCGAGAGTTCCGGGAAGATGGTGGCATGAGCAGGGCGGCGGAAATCTCCTCCCAAAACCATATATATCTATGAAAATACAGCAAATACAACTATTCCTAAAAGAGAGACCAGAATATACAGGACAGCGCACAGCCTCCATCTGCACCTGAGAGGACTCGGCACCCCGCGAGGTGGGTAAGATACGGAGCCATGTCCCGGCGGAACCCGAGCACTCTGCCACCCCAGTGCACTGGCGGGAGGAGAGGATTCAGAGCCAGAAGGGAGTGGAAGTACAGGCCCACGAAATAACCAGCCCTGGTGATCTGTGCCGGGAGCACTGACACACATCACGCAGTGGATGGGATATTGGAGGGGCAGAAGGTGCAGGTTTTGAGCTGGGAACGCACCCGGGTCCTTGCAGAAGGCTCCCCGGGACAAAAGAAAAGTGCGTGCTTTTTTTGCCGGTCTTACACAGGAAGGGGCCCAACGGAGGAACACAATCGTCCCAGCACACTCAGCCCAGCAGGCTGGGAGTCCTGAGGAATTTCAGACCCCTTGGCTGGCAACTGTGAAAAAGTAGCCGCACTGAGTGAGACTTCACACAGAGAACAACAGCCTCCCATTCGTTCCGGCCCCGGTGAGAGCTACAAACGGCCCTGCGGAGCTGTGCGGCCGTGGCTGCAGAATAGTGGAGAAACAGCGCCACCTACACCGTCCTTACAGAATCTAATCCCAGTGGGCGTTTTTTTTCTTTTCTTTTCTTTTCTTTTCTTTCTTTCTTTTTTTTTTTTAGTCATAAGAGCCAACTGTAAAAGCGTGGCATCTGTGACCACTTCTATCGCCATGAAAAGACAGAGGAAAGCTCACCCAGACACAGACAACACCAGAGAGGGAGCCTGAAGAGATGGAAATGCACAATCTTCCTGAAAAAGAATTTAGAATAAAAGTCATAAAAATGCTGACGGATCTACAGAGAAATATGCAACAGCTGAGGGGGGAAGTGAGGGAAGTCAGGAAAGACAATGCAGAAATGAGACAAGCCATTGACGGGCGTAGCAGCAGACTAGACGAGATGCAAGAGACTGCTAATGGAATAGAAATCAGAGAACAGGAATACAGAGCAGCTGAGGCAGAGAGAGATAAAAGGATCTCTAGGAATGAAAGAATATTGAGAGAACTGTGTGACCAATCCAAATGGAACAATATTCGCATTATAGGAGTACCAGAAGAAGAAGAGAGAAAAAGGGATAGAAAGTGTCTTTGAATAAATAATTGCTGAAAACGTCCCCATGCTGGGGAAGGAAATGGTCTCACAGTCCACGGAAGCCCACAGATCCCAACACAAGGGAGAAAAGGAAGACAACACCAAGACACATAATAATTAAAATGGCAAAGATCAAAGATAAGGACAGAGTATTAAAGGCAGCTAGAGAGAGAAAAAAGATCACCTACAAAGGAAAACCCATCAGACTATCATCAGACTTCTCAACAGAAACCTTACACGCCAGAAGAGAATGGCATGATATATTTAACGTAATGAAACAGAAGGGCCTCGAACCAAGAATATTTCATCCAGCATGATTATCATTTAAATATGACAGAGGGATTAAACAATTTCCAGACAAGCAAAAGCTGAGAGAATTTGCCTCCTATAAACCACCTCTACAGGACATCTTAAAGGAACGGCTATAGAGGGAAGCACCCCTAAGGCTAAAAAGATGTCACCAGAGAAAATAAAATCATAGCAAACAAAGCAGACCATCCAAATACTAACTAAAGGCAAAGAATAAAACACCTAGTATATAAAGAATGGAGGAGGAAGAATAAGAAGGGAGAGAAATAAGAAACATCAGACTGTGTTTACAATAACATAACAAGAAACTTAAGTTACATTGTTAGATAGTAAAGAAGCAACCCTTGAAACTTTGGTAACTATGAATCTAAAGCCAGCAATGGCAATAAGTACATACCTATCGATAATCACCCTAAATGTAAATGGACTGAATGCACCAATCAAAAGACACAGATTAACAGAATGGATAAAAAAGCAAGACCCATCTATATGCTGCCTACAAGAAACTCACTTCAAACCCAAAGATATACACAGACTAAAAGTGAAAGGATGGAAAAAGATATTTTATGCAAATGACAAGGAGAAAAAAGCAGGTGTTGCAGTACTTGTATCACACAAAATAGACTTCAAAACGCAGAATGTTGCAAGAGGTAAAGAAGGACATCACAAAATGATAAAGGGGTCAATCCAACAAGAGGATATAACGATTATAAATATATATGCACCTGATAGGGGAGTGCCGGCATATGTGAAACACATATTAACAGAATTAAAGGAGGAAATAGACAGCAATGCATTCATTTTAGGAGACGTCAACACACCACTCACTCCAAAGGACAGATCAACCAGACAGATAATAAGTAAAGATGCAGAGGACTGAATAACACACTAGAACAGATGGACCTAACAGACGTCTACAGAACTCCACACCCAAAAGCAACACAATACACATTCTTCTCAAGTGCACATGGAACACTTTCCAGAATAGACCACATACTAGGCCACAAAAAGAACCTCAGTAAAGTCAAAAATATTGAAATTCTACCAACCAACTTCTCAGATCACAAAGGTATAAAACTAGAAATAAATTGTGGAAAGAAAACAAAAAGGCTCACAAATACATGGAGACTTAACAACATTCTCCTAATTAATCAATGGGTTAACGACCAAATCAAAACAGAAATCAAAGAATATATAGAGACTAATGACAACAAAAACACAAAGCGACAACTTCTGTGGGACGCAGTAAAGGCAGTTCTAAGAGGAAAGTATATTGCAATCCAGGCCTATTTAAAGAAGGAAGAACAATCCCAAATGAATAGTCTAAAAACACAATTACTGAAATTGGAAAAAGAAGACCAAATGAGACCCAAAGTCACCAGAAGGAGGGACATAATAAACATCAGAGAAGAAATAAATAAAACTGAGAAGAATAAAACAATAGAAAAAAATCAATGAAACCAAGAGCTGGTTCTTTGAAAAAATAAACAAAATAGATAAACCCCTAGACAGACTCATTAAGAGAAAAAGAGAATCTATACACATAAACAGAATCAGAAATGAGAAAGGAAAAATAATGACAGACCCCACAGAAATACAAAGAATTACAACAGAATATTATGAGAATCTATATGCTAACAAGCTGGAAAAACTAGAAGAAATGGACGACTTCTTAGAAAAATACAACCTTCCAAAACTGACCAAGCAAGAAACAGAAAAATTAAAAGACCAATTCCACGCAAAGAAATTGAATCGGTAATCAAAAAACTACCCAAGAACAAAACCCCTGGACCAGATGAATTCACCTCTGAATTCTACCAGACATATAGAGAAGAAATAACACCCATTCTCCTTAAAGTTTTCCAAAAACTAGAACAGGAGGGAATACTTCCAAACTCATTCTATGAAGCCAGCATCACTCTAATACCAAAACCTGGCAAAGACCTCACCAAAAAAGAAAATGACAGACCAATATCCCTGATGAACGTCGATGCAAAAATACTCAACAAAATATTAGCATACCGAATTCAAAAATACATCAAGAGGATCATACACCATCATCAAGTGGGATTCACCCCAGGGATGCAAGGATGGTACAACATTCAAAAATCCATCAACATCATCCACCACATCAACAAAAAGAAGAACAAAAAACACATGATCATCTCCATAGATGCTGAAAAAGCATTTGACAAAATTCAACATCCATTCATGATAAAAACTCAACAAAATGGGTACAGAGGGCAAGTACCTCAATATCATAAAGGCCATATATGACAAACACACAGCCAACATCATTCTTAACAACGAGACCCTGAAAGCTTTTCATCTAAGATCGGAAACAAGACAGGGATGCCCACTCTCCCCCCTGTTATTCAGCATAGCACTGGAGGTCCTAGCCATGGCACTCAGACAAAACAAAGAAATACAAGACATCCAGATTGGTAAAGAAGAAGTCAAATTGTCACTATTTGCAGATGACATGATACTGTACATTAAAAACCCTAAAGACTCCACTCCAAAACTACTAGAACTAATATCTGAATTCAGCAAAGTTGCAGGATACAAAATTAACACACAGAAATCTGCTGCTTTCCTATACACTAAAGATGAATTAGCAGAAAGAGAAATAAGGAAAACAATTCCTTTCACAATCGCATCAAAAAGAATAAAATACCTAGGAATAAGCCTAACGAAGGAAGTGAAAGACCTATACCCTGAAAACTACAAGACACTCCTAAGAGAAATTAAAGAGGACACTAACAAATTGAAATTCATCCCGTGCTCTTGGCTAGGAAGAATAAATATTGTCAAAATGGCTATACTACCTAAAGCAATCTACAGACCCAATGCAATCCCCATCAAAATACCAACAGCATTCTTCACTGAACTGCAACAAATAGTTCTAAAATTCATATGGAACCACAAAAGACCCAGAATAGCCAAAGCAATCCTGAGAAGGAAGAATAAAACAAGGGAATTACACTCCCAGACTTCAAGCTCTACTACAATGCCACAGTAATCAAGAGAATTTGGTATTGGCACAAGAACAGACCTACAGACCAGTGGAACAGAATAGAAAATCCAGACATTAACCCAAACATATACAGTCAATTAATATATGAAAAAGGAGCCTTGGATATACAAGCAGAGATGACAACCTCTTCAGCAGCTGGTTTGGCAAAACTGGACAGCTACATGTAGGAGAATGAAACTGGACTACTGTCCAGCCCCATACACAAAAGTCAACTCAAAATGGATCAAAGACCTGAATGCAAGTCATGAAACTATAAAACTCTAAGAAAAAAACATAGGCAAAAATCTCTTGGACATAAACATGAGCGACTTCTTCATGAACATATCTCCCCGGGCAAGGGAAACAAAAGCAAAAATGAACAAGTGAGACTCTATCAAGCTGAAAAGCTTCTGTACGGCAAAGGACACCATCAGCAGAACAAAAAGACATCCTACAGTATGGGAGAATATATTCATAAATGACATATCCGATAAGGGGTTGACATCCAAAATATATAAAGAACTCACGCACCTCAACAAACAAAAAGCAAATAATCCAATTTAAAAATGGACAGAGGATATGAATAGGCACTTCTCCAAAGAAGAAATTCATATGGCCAACAGGCACATGAAAACATGCTCCACATCGCTAATCATCAGAGTAATGCAAATTAGAACCACAATGAGATATCACCTCACACCAGTGAGGATGGCCAACATCCAAAACACAAACAACAACAAATGTTGGCGAGGATGTGGAGAAAGGGGAACCCTCCTACACTGCTGGTGTGAATGCAAATTAGTTCAGCCATTGTGGAAAGCAGTATGGAGGTTCCTCAAAAAACTCAAAATAGAAATACCATTTGACCCAGGAATCCCACTCCTAGGAATTTACCCTAAGAATGCAGCAGCCAAGTTTGAAAAAGACAGATGCACCCCTATGTTTATCGCAGCACTATTTACAATAGCCAAGAAATGGAAGCAACCTAAGTGTCCATCAGTTGATGAATGGATAAAGATGTGGTACATATACACAATGGAATATTATTCAGCCATAAGAAGAAAACAAATCCTACCATTTGCAACAACATGGATGGAGCTAGAGGGTATATGCTCAGTGAAATAAGCCAAGCCGAAAAAGACAAGTATCAAATGATTTCACTCATATGTGCAGTATAAAAACAAAGAAAAAATACTGAAGGAACAAAACAGCAGCAGACTCACAGAACCCAAGAACGGACTAATAGTTACCAAAGGGAAAGGGACTGGGGAAAATGGGTGGGAAGGGAGGGATAAGAGGGAAAAAGGGGCATTACAATTAGCAGACGTAATGTTGGGGGGGCACGGGGAGGGCTGTACAACTCAGAGAAGACAAGTAGTGATTCTATAGCATCTCACTACGCTGATGGACAGTGACTGTAATGGGGTAAGTGGGGGGGACCTGATGAAGTGGGGAGTTTAGTAACCATAATGTTGCACATGTAACTGTAGATTAATGATACTAAAAAAAATAATAATATTAATAGTAAATCTATGTTAATGGATACACAGTATATTAAGATGTAATTTTTGACTGCAGTAAGATAAAATGTAGAGGGATAGAGGTGTAATGGAGTACAGTTTTTGTATGTGGTTGAAGTTAAGTTGGTAGAAATTTAAAATAGATTACTATAACTTTAGGATATTTTATGTAATCCCTGTGGTAACCACAAAGAATATATCTATAGAATGTAAAAGAAAGGACATGAGATGGGAATCAAAATGTGCCATTACAATAAAACAAAGAGCAAACACAAAAGAAGGCAGTAATGGAAGAATAAGGGAAAAGGGGTATAAGACACATAGGAAACAAATAATGAAATGGCAAAAGTAAGTTCTTCACTATCAGTAATTTTTTAAATGGTTAGAATGGTAAAAATTCATGTTATATATATTTTACCACAACAAAAAACATCAGGAACAAATGTCATCCAGAGCTGAAGTAGAACAGTACAGGAGTGATAGAAATCAGTTTATGAAATACCACAAGAGATGATTATAAGAGAAAATCAGATTGGTGGAAGTCATTAAAGACTGGGGGAGGAATTTGTATTTTTACTGTAAGTAAATAGGAATCAGCTAGAAGTTCTTAAGCAAGTGAATGACCTGATAGAATCAGTGTTTCAGGAAAATTTTCCTGAAGGAGTTGGAGCATTGAGCTCATGTAGTAGGGACCTAATGAGGAGTGCTAGCAGGTTGGCAGTTGAAGGCATGAGAGCAAATGAACTCCTGAGTAAGCAGTGAAAGAGGGAGAAAGATTAGAACTGAGTTATCTTCTGCTTCTGAAAGAAACCAAGCACGCTCCTACTTCAGGGCCATTATACTTGCTGTCACCTCAGCCTAAAGTTCTCTTCCTCTGTCCCCAAATATCAACATGGTTCACTTCATCATTTCACTCAGGTGTCTGCACAAATGTCACTTTATAAATGAAGACTTCCCTGTGTACCCCGCCTATTATGTCATTCATCTTACCTCCACAACTCTCGATCGTCACTAGCTATTTTCAAAAAATGCTGCAGAATAAAGAGCGTTTGCCACGAGTAAGCCCTGAGTCATATCAAATAAAGACAAGTCCTTCAAGTGGGGATCTATGGGAAGCTGTCAGGCAAATCAAATAATGACAATTACAATTCTCTAAAAATAGTGCTTATGAGGGAGCTCAAAATTTATTTCGCCTCCTCAGTGGCTGCCAAGCTACTGGTTCTCACAACTACCATAGTTGTGAAACTGTTGGTTTTCAAGGTTACCACTGAGCTGAGGAGAGGGGTGTGGGAGAAGAGCAAGATAAAAATACCAGAAAGTTCACTGCTCTTATTGAGAGTCAGCCATTTTTCTTGAATAAATACTTCTTGGACTGTTGAAAGACGTCGGTTAATTTCCAGAGTTTTATAAAAGCTTATTGTGACCATTTTTCCTGTGTTCTTGTTACTTTTATGGAGGAGCAGAGTTTTGGAAGTCCTTACTCTGCCAATCTAGAAGTGTTCTCTCATAGCTCTGTTTAATCCTAAACTGTTATTCTAAGCAAGGTCCAAGCACCACCAAATCCATTATAAATATTTACCATTCACAGCCACCTATATCACACAGTTTTCACTACATTCTATCAATAACCAAGTGGACTGGGATAAAAAAAAGGGAGATATTTGAAAAGTCAGCTGCCTTCCTCCCTGTGAATACCACGAACATCCCATGCAGGTGGATGACCATGCAAACCATGGAAACCACTACTGGGTCATGTGCCTCAGGGTTTAAAGAAATCATGACTGGCTTAATGAAAACAGTGGACTAAAGAGAATCATGAGGTGCTGCTAGTAAAAGACATTTAATATACTAAAATTCCTCTCTGTTTCTTTCATGTTTATTTTTCATAGCTGCTATGTTTGACATGACTTTGTAGAACATAATTTCAAGCAATATAAACACGTAACTACTCTTCCAACTGCAGTATAATTGTTTCCAAAGCCTGATTAATTTAATGTGATTTTTTCCCCTGGCTTGAGTAGAATGCTTATTTTAATTCACTTTGGGAAACACTATTAGGTAGCACTTGAGCCTTCAGAGGCAGAAAAAAATGAATCTTTCAGACTTTCTTCTAAGATCCATACAGGCAATTTGTCAGGGGAAAGACCCTCTTTAACAATGCCAATCTGCAGTGGAGAAAAGAGGATTAAAAAGGGACATGAAGCTGCTCATGCTCTGTCTGTGTTCCCATGAGTTACAGCCAGCCAATTAGGAGGAAGATGGCATGAATGGAGTAAGAAGGATTCTTTGAGCTCTTACAAAATATTTCCCCTCACTTTGGTTTTGAATGCCTACCAATGCTGAAACCTGTATAAATTATTCAAAGTCCATCAATTATTCTTCCACAAGTTCCACAAGAAGCTTAAGTACTGGAAGAGACCTTACAGGTCACATTGCCCAGTTCAGTTTACTATCTAATACATGAAATCCTCCTATAACACATCTGCCTACTTTTTTAAACCTCCGTCGCTCACTTCCAGTGATGGGGTAGATCACTATCTCCTGAGACAAATCCCCCCACCATTGAATGGTACTGAGCATTAATAAATTCTTTCTTTTATATTAGTTGAATCCAGTTTCCATGGAATTTCCCCACACCCACAACAAACACACATACACATAGGCACAGTGTGTACCCTTAAGAGAATAAAAGAAGGTATCTGAGACCCCTTCCCATAGACAGAAGTTAACTTCACCCAGTTCCTCTTCCCCAAACAAAACATTCCTCATTCTTTTACCACACCTCTCAGACCCAGCCTGTTTCACTGTATTATAAGTCCCAATGTGTTGGTAAATGTTTAACAACCAGCTCTCTGGGGGAGGGAGAATAGAGTGGGGATGGTGACGGATCTATAGCATTTGCCAGTTTCTCTGGTGTAAATACTCCCATCATAGCCAACTTTAAGCTATTGTTCCATTGTTATTGAATATAAAAAAAGCACATAATCACTGTTAGTGACCTGGTATAAGTCACCTCCTGCACACCACTGGAGTACTGCTCCTTCTTCCCTGCTCAGGCCTTTGAAGCCAATTGGACAGAAAGCATTTGATCTGCCTTGGACCAAACCTTAACCCAGGGAACATGGAATCATGGCAGCCATGCCTATATTTCCCACCTTCACAAAAGCACACTTTCTGAATTCTCCATCCTTTGCTCTCCATGAATGTATGAAAATCCATCAGCCCCTTGCCAGTTCACAAAAAGGCAATTGGAGAGCTACAATGTCTTCATCATTAGATTAGCAATGAAATGGCATGTTCTCTAGTGGCCAGAAAGATTTAATGTGGCTCTCTGGACTCACATTACCTGTATGTCATGGCCAGTCTGCCACAGTAAATTCTACCTGAGTCTTTAGGGAGAATTAGGTTTAGAGCATATATAATTCATCTCTCCTAATGACACAGTTCATTCCATACATATTCTATTCTTTAGTCCTCGTTCCTTACAAAGAAATTCTCAGTTTTACATTATCTAGGCTAAGAACTCCAAAATCCAGCTTGCTGATGCCAGTAACAAAGACATGGCTCACACTGCTGTCTGGTAAGTAACAGGTGTATTTGGTTGGGCATACAACTGACTTTACTCTCACGTGGAAGTTTTAATAGGGTCACCTTTCAAGATTCACTTGGCAACATGTGTCTATCTTCCAATGGCTTTTAGGTGCCTTCGTGAAAAATCAAGTTGCATTTTGTAAATAAATACACATCAAGGCATTCAGAGGAGAATAGACTTGCCAAAACAGGCTAGAGGCGAACCTCCGCCCACACTTTACCTTTCATTCCAGCTGCTTGGTAGGTTGTGTTAAGCTCTTCTCAACTGGCCTCAGGGACCAAGGATTCTTGAGATTGAATCTCTTTTGACTATTCCTCATCCTGCTGAAAGAAAAACTGGTAGAAATAGGTAAGAAGAGATTTTTCTCAGCCAAGAAAGATTTTCACAGTTAATATATAGTGCTACACAAACTTCATTTAGACCGGTAGTTGTCAGTCTTCCTCTACATTGGAAATATCTGCAGAGGTTTAAAAAATATTAGTGCCCAAATCACCCCCAGGGTTTCTGATTGGTCTGGGGTATGACCTGAGCATTAGGATTTTGAAAGCTCTACAAGTGATTGTATTGTGCAGTCAAGATCGAGAACTACTAATTTAGACAATCCCTTAGTGTATTAATTTTCAAATTCTGCTATAACAAATTACCACCAACTTTGTGATTTAAAATAACACCAATTTATTATCTTATAGTACTGGAGGTCAGAAGTCCAAAATGGGTTTCACTAGGCAAAAATCAAGGGATAGGCAGAACTACATTCCTTCTAGAGGCTCTAGGGGTGATCTGCTTCCATGCCGTTTCCAGCCTCTCAAGGTTGCCTGTATTCTTTGGCTCATTCCCCACCCCCACCCCCACACCTTCAAGGCCAGCAACATTGGGCCAATTCCTTCCCAATCTACATCACTCTGGTTCTCCCTCTTCTGCCTCCCTCCTCTTCCCAAAGGTACCCTAGTCATTACATTGGCATGCCTGGATAATCCCTAATAATCTCCTCATCTCAAGGTCAGCTAATTAGCAACCTTAATTCCATCTGCATTCTTAATTCTTCTTTTCCATGTAACTTGACATACAGTTTCCAGGGAGTAAGATGTAGACACCTTTGGGGAGCCATTTATGTGCCTACCAGAATTGGTCTCTCTTGGACCGTCTATAATAATTCTGCATGGAACGAGGAGTTGGGTGGAAGAAGAATAATACATACCAAAAGGAATATACCCTAGCCAATTCTGTTTATCTTTGGAGCATGTGAAGAGAGAAATAGTTATACATTCCTGCTGAGGTGCTCATATAGCTGTACATACGCATATGTGTATATACATAATGAATAAACATTTGGGACAGACCTGATATATGCTAGTCACTCAGTGAATGTTCAATGGATGAATGAATGGCTGATAACATTTTGAAGCATACATTTCCTCAAGTTTTCCACAATTCTCTGTCTTGGATTATCAGTGCCCCAGTAAAAAAGACCATCACTGTCCTATCAAGCTCAAATCTTCCCTGTGACATAGATTGTGTAAAGAGAAACTTAGACTTAGATGCTGGGGTATCCAGAATAGAGAATCCTCAGTAGCAAGACCAAGTATGAGCAATAGCTGCAGCAAGGATAGTGGCTAATGCCTCCTGTGCCTCATCAGAGGGCAACTGCATTCAGGTATGTATGATCCCCTCCTGGTGTCAAAAAATAGTATTGGATGTTTTGCAATGCCTTGAAGGTATAATAGATTCATAGACCCAATGCTATACAGCAAAAGTCGTGAAAATTAGTAACATGAAGCAGTTATTTCTGTGGATTAAGCCACCCCCATTTGGCTTCACTCAAGAACTGCAGCCCTAAGTCCTTGCAATTCCATTCTACCTGGGTCAGTTTTCATCTCACATCTCTCTTTCTAGCCCAGAGAATTTGGCTTTCCCACATGGTTCATATATTTATGCTCTTTGGATTACAAGACTATGGACATTTTAATTGGGGTCTAGAGGCCTGGATGCTAATTCAAATGCCAGAGAATGACCTCTGGTCCTGTCAGGGTTCCCAATGACATGCTCATTTCAGGAGTTGGGGATGAGGTAATGTCTACAAAAGCTTACTAGAGTGCTAAAGGGAACAAATGGCAGACACCAAATACTTTCTGACTGTACTTCTTTGTGCATGCCTATGGCACAAGCTCCACAACTCTCAGAGAAAAACTTTGTAGGAATTAGGGACCAGAGTCGGCAAAACATGAGTTACTCCTCTGTGACAATAATGACTCACTTTGCCATTTTGAGATCTAACTCTGATGCTTCCTTAACAGGCTTTAGCGGCGTGCCACTGTATCTGCTGGTCATTGTCACTTCTGCCAGACACTGCTTCTGCTTCTACTGGGACTGTCACTTGGAGTCCTCAAGGCATCAAAGCTGCATGGAATTGTATGGAAGTGGAGGGAATGGTTTTCCTATTTTATTTACATTCTGTTAAAGGGGTGCTAAGTTAGGGACACAGCCAAGCGAGAGATACCACAGTGTCCACCAAGTGAATTCTCCTCTCTCATGCTAAAGCTGTATAATTGGACCAGTCCTACAGGCCTAGCTCCCTCTTCATCTGGGATGAATTTGTCTTAGGAAATTTCTCAGTCATCTTTCAAGCAAGGAGACCTACATCTAAATTCTAGACATGGGCATTATTTGTTTATTTATTTTTACTACATCTCAAGTGTATTTATGTGCTTATTTTTATGTCATAGGTATAATTTAAACTCAGAATGGGACCTCTTACTACATACGGTTAATCTTGAGGCCCTTCCCAAGTATTAGCCAAGAGGCAAACAGTCTTCTCTCCAGAGGGAAAATAAAGGCTTGAGTCAAGGCAATAATGGGAATTGAGGTCTTGGCCTTGCTAAGACTTGGGTGTCCACCCTAGGTAACTTCTACACCTTTGTCTTCAACCATCACTGGGAGTTTCTCATGGATCCAAGGGCTCTTAGCAAAGACCACATATCTCAATTATTTTAAGGCAGCCAGGGGATTTCCTAATCAGAGATTCTGGGAAAGAAGTACTTGAATTGGGGTGAGTAAAATAAAGAAAGAAGAATTATATCAGAGAACATGGATACATGGAAAATACAAATGCTTCTTTTGGCTCCACCTACAGTTGGATCTGGAGTCCCAAAGCTTTTCTGGGGAGAGAAGTTAATGGCAGGTCAAATAGCTGGTCTTGAAGTTTAAAACAGCCAGTTAATAGTTTTGTAATAATTTGTTTTTGCATTGAATTGTTTCTTTTAAAATATCTTGCTGCTTGAATAAATTAAACTACCATTTGTGCCTTTTATCCTCAACCTGTTGGAGTATATGTAAGAACAAAAGGTATATTGATTTCCCAAAAGATAGGAAAAATTAGTGGATTCAGAGTAGTAGACTATAATATGGAAATATCAGGAAAAGATCAGTCAGAAGGCAGGGATCATAACTACAAAAATAAACTGTGGACATAATTATCATCATTTCAGAATTCCTGAATATGAGCCACATGGACAGAAGGAAGTCTGAAGCAGGGGCATTGCTAGGGCGCAGCTTTCCTGGAACTTCTGCCTTGCAGTGCCTGATTGGAGGTCATGAGATAGATTACCTGAGTCTTTAGTTTTTTTTAAAGAAAAAAATTATTTCCTTATAAAAAGGCAGAAGGTATAGTAATTTAGAGGGCAGATTGTAAATTTGGACAGAAGTGGCTTCAAATCCCTCTTCAGCCACTTCGTAGCTGTGTGACCTTGCAACGTTTCTGAGCTTGTGTGATACAGAATAGTGGCCCACCAAAATTGTATTCTCGCTTTCTTAGAGCACAGTTGTTACATAGAAGTAGCCACCCAGTCAGGGACTATATTCTCCTGTCCCCCTTCCATCTAGATGAGGCCATGTGACCAGTTTTCACTAGTGGAGTTGAATCTGAGGTCCTGGAGTAGAGCCAAAGCACAGTATGGAAGGAGCCAGGGTTTCTGAAATACCTCGCCAATGAAAGCTACCCAATAACTAGGAACACACTAACCCACTTCTGTTGTGTTAAGACACTGAAATTTTCAGGTTCATTCATTGCTGTGGCTAGAGTTTCCCCATACAGATTGTGACTCCTCACCTCTCAGTTGAGACTACTTGTGTGTGCATGCCACAGATTTATTATCTAACAGGTCATCAGAGAGACCTGTGTCCATAGACTGGAAGAAACAAGAGGAGAGTGTAGGGGACTTTGGCATGATGGCAAGAGAGAGTAGACAGACAGGTGTTAGAAAGACTTGATTGTAAAATAAATTGGATGGGCTTTTAGGAAAAAGACCAGATCAGCAAGCAGATGAACAGAGTGATTTCTGCATCCAAATCTAAGCTCTAACACTGTGCCAGGTGTGACCTTGGACATATCCTTTCACTTTTTTGTACCTCAGTTTTACCAAAATTATCATTATGATGATGATGATTTACATGTATTGAAACAGAGATACCAAGAAGACAGTATGTTCAACACAAAGACAAGGCTCCGAGCCAAATGGTCTAATCACATCCAGACTTTGGTCCTGGGCAGTTTTGTCATCAAAACTAAGTCATTTGGCATCTCTGGGCCTCAGTTTCCACATCTCCAAATTGGGACTAGGACCTACCCCATCTACAGGGCTGTTAGCGATATTCAAGAGCAACAATTTTTGTAAGAAAGAGTTCTTTAAGGCATAAAGTGTTATTTTAAAGGTTGGACCACCCAGGAGTCAGACTGTTTTTAATGAACATACAAAAACAACACCTGAGTGCCTTCATATGCAGATGAGCATGGTACAGCAGAGCAGTCAGCCCTGGAGACTGTCCATTAGCCCAGCAATGTTTCCTATTGCAATAAACACTTCCGGGACATCTCTTGGGGATATAATAAAGGTAGTGTCACTGCTTTACACTCATCTCTCTTTTTTTTTTTAACCAAACTTAGTATGAGCCTGTTTGAGCACACCTCTCACTCACAAGACTTGACTCTCAATGATTTGTGACCATTTCTAAAATCAAATCTACCTTCAAAGAAAGAAGAGTAGAGTCACGACTGCTGAAGATACCCAACAAGCATGTCCTGCAACTAAGGCAGTTTGAAAGGCAGTGTTGCCCGGCTGTTTTTTGCAGTTTAGTCCAATGTCTAAAATTATCCTTTGCATATTAAAGGACTCTCATCACATTGGTTCTTCCCAAGTATCACCAGTGACCCCAGTAACTGAGTTAATAATAGTCCCAGTTTAGAGATGTTCACGTTGACTTCCAGAGAAGCTATGTGATTAAGGCCTGGTCAGATATATAATGAGTGGCAGAACATGAATGTAATTGAAACCGTACTGCTTGGAAAGAGTATACATCTTCCCAAATGCTTCCTTGAGGGAAGAAACAGTTTTTTGGTTGTATATTATGCCTATTTAGAAGTAATATGTTAGTGACTGCCTAGCACCAGCTGAGATGGCAGTAACTGAACTAAGAGAATGATGTGCTGTGGATGGAGGTAGAGTCAACAGAACTTGCTAGGTAATTAGCTATGGGAGCTTGAGGGTTAAAAAAAAAGGGCATTTACGATGATCCCAGATTGGAGGCTATCTAAGTGCTTCATCGATCCCCCTCCATGCTTCTGGGATTTGTCCCTTTGGCTAACCCAACTTCAGGTCCCAGCTGGAGGTGTTGTGCTCTCACCTGACCCTCTGCCTCAGGCCACATAGGAATGCTTTAGGAATGGGCATTTGGCCCAACTTTGCCAATAAGACCCTTTCTTTCATTTTTTTTCTTGGCTCCAAGAGAACTCAGTCACTCCCCTAGTAGCTCTAAGTTATAAGGCTGTAGAGAAGCACCATCCAATAGAAACATAATGTGAGTGGCGTATGTAATTGTAAATGTTCTGATTGCCTTAAGAAAGGAAATAAGTGGGATTGATTTTAATAATACATTGTATTTAACACACTACATCCGATATGTTATCATTTGAACTTTCAATCAATGTTTTTTTAATTAATAAGATATTTTACATTCTCTTTCTTTCTTATACTCGGTCTTCTAATTCAGTTTGTGTTTTACACTTAACAGCCAGCACATCTCAATTCAGACCAGCCACAAGTGCTTAATAGGTACATGTGACAGGTGGCTGCGATTGGACAGTGGAGCCCTAAGGGCCAGATTGCCTACCATGTGGAGAAAGCCAGCCTAAAGAGAGAAGTAAGTCAATGCACAGAGACATGCTGAGATGAGAAGCAAAGAGAAAGGCCAAGAATACTGGTGGCATTCAAGTCCCTGATTCTAGGAGCTCCTGAGGATCAGCTGTACCCTTCAACCCAGGATGAACCATAGCCTGGGTGTTTTTGAGATATCCCAGATCCCTTTCCATAATATCCTACTTTGCTATTTTAAAAATATTATTTACTTTATTGTTATCATTATTAACAAATCCATTTCCATGACTTTACCTTAAGGAAGGCAATTTTTTAAATTTATGGACCGGTACCCCTGTTCCTAACAGACATTATTAAGTGCTCATTTGCCCTCCTTCTTATGGATTCTAAATGTGACCAAGAATCCTTCTCAACATTGCTTGCCCAGCAGCCACGACTGAATAATTGGTGCAAACATGTAAGTGGAAATGTATTGGCAACCCCTGCTATATAGTTGCAATGTGTCCATTTTGTTCTATCCTTTGATAAATGATGAGAGAAATGAGCTTGAACACATGAACACATCCCTCATTAGACAACCCCTGATGCTCTGAGAAATAGTGTGTGTGTATATTGAGCTCATGGAGGACTAAAGCACCTGTAATAGCTGAAGGAGACACAGCTAGAAAGACATGGTTTGAACAGTTTTGGCAGCTGTATGTATTTTTGCCCCAGACTGGTGGCTTGGGGTGCCACCCTGACATGCAGAAATCTAGTTAGCCACTGTGAAATGTGGCAAGTAATCAAAAGACTTCATGGGGAACTTCTGGGTGTGTCTTTGTAACAGATCCACTTCCTACATTTTCTATTTTCTGGTTGTAATAAATATAAGTCAATGGAAGTGAGAGATTGAAAATAATAAATGCCTTACTAAGAAATTTTTCTGTCACTGAATCTGTGAATCAAGCCTCTGGGAGAGATTTCCAATGAATCTGAACATTTCCTTGGTGGTGCTGGTGGGATTTTCAAAGAGGAAAAGACATTTGCGCAACTCTATCCAAATGGGACCAAAAGCAAATGTATTCAATTAGAAATTAAAATGAACAATCTTTCTTTTGCAATCTTAAATTTGTTAACTTGCTTTGGTCATTCACTGAGGGTCATTCACGCAGGGGGCCAGATGCACTCTTCTCTCTCTCTGGTTTCTCTGCGGATTTTCAAAAAGTACCTTCCATTGTAAAAATGCATATACAGGACAGGAAAAGACTACATCTTTGGATTAAAGAATTCCGAGAGGACAACACCTCAGCCAGGGTCATCAGAATAATTGCTGATACAATGCTGCCCTCTAGCAATGACTCACTCTGGACTTCCACCCCAGCAGTCCTTTCCCCAGGCCAGTTAGACAACTTCCTGCACACAGAGCATGTCCAAACAAGAAGGAATTTATCACTTCTTCCAGTTCCCTAATAAGAATCAAACAAAGATAAAGATGAGGCTACAGAGGTCCGGAACGTTCAAGTGACTTACCCAAAGTCACACAGGTTGTCCCTGGCACAGCTGGAACTGGAATGCAGATTTTCATCTTGTATTATTTTCTCTCTCTCTCCCTCCTACCTCCTCCCCTACTACCCATCCCCCCTACCGCCATCTTCCCCTTCACACCTCCCTCCTTCTCAGGGTAGAGGACATGAAGTCTGGGTGATTGGGTTATGGAGAAACTTCAAGTGATGTCAGAATAAGAGGGTCTTAGCCCAGTGAGTTACCAGAGCAATGAATTATTTATTTGGGTTATTTTAGTTTGGGATTGAAAGAAGAAGAATCCACAAGAAGAAAGGTCATGTTTGTCTGGGAATTTTCTTTTGAGCTAGAACTTCTGGGCCTCCAGCAAACTCTCAAATACAAGCCCACACTCACCTTTGTTCAGAGATAATCTTTTCACAGAGGGCAGCCGTCAAAAGAAAGTTGTTATGGGTCTGGGCAGGACCATGAGAATTTGCCTTTCAAACTGCCACCCCAAATCCTGGAAAGGTTTGGGGCAATAACATATTTAGGAGTGGGCTGGAGAGGAGTAGCTTCTTCCAGAATACTCTCCAGAAGTGAAGGCTCCAACAATACTTACAGTAATATGTTGCAAGATGGTTGAGTTTGTAATAAAAATACATTAGATGAAAGGACATCACTAGCCTTCAGGGAAAGGCAATTGAAAATCACAATGAGATACTCCTGGGATGGCTATAATAAAAAACATAATATTGTGTTGATGAAGAAGTGGAGAACTTTGATCCCTCAGGTACTGCTGGTGGGGATGTAAAATGGTGCAGCCACTTTGGAAAACAGTTTAGCAGTTCCTCAAATGGTTAAACATAGAATTATCACATGCTTCATCAATTTTATCCTTAGGTGTGTACACAACAGAAATGTTCACACAAAAACTTGTGTAAGAATGTTTATAGCAACAGTATTCATCATAACCAAAAGGTGGAAACCACCAAAATGTCCATCAGATGATGAATGCATAAATCAAATATAGTGTATATATACAGTGCAATATTATCCAGTTAGAAAAAGGAAATAAAGTGTGGATACATGCTACAACACAGATGACCCTTAAAATTATACTAAGTGAAAGAAGCCAGTCACAAAAGGCCACTTACATGAAATTCCATTTATATGAAATGCCCAGAATAGATAAATCTGTAGGGACAGAAAGCAGATTAGTGGTTGCCAGGGCCTGGAGGAAGAGGCAAGAATGAGGAATGACTGCTCACATTACATAGCTGGCCCTGCTCCTGAGTGCTGGGGCAGAGCAGACTTGGCTTTCCCCCCTGCACGGAACCATGGGGTTTGGACATGGCTGCTGTCCGGGGGTGTGTCTCTCCAGTCTCAGCCTGCTTCCATTTTATCAGCACAGAACGGACACACACACACGCACACACAGACACAGCAGTGGGCATGGTGCAGTTAAGGACATGGCCCTCAGTAAAGTCTAACCTGATTCCGGTTCTATTCCAGGGACCTCGGGTGCTTCCGACTCCTTGGGTAAGGATCCCCGGGCCTCCTCGGCGACCTGGAGGGCCTCAGACCCTTCATGAACTTCAGGCTCCTCGCCTTTGATCTCTTCTTCAGCCTCAATTTCAGTCTCTTCCACGTCTAGAAAAAAATGAGAAGAAATAAATTATCATTCAGTTTAGGTTAACAAACATTTAATTGGCCAGGCACTCTAAGTGCTGAGGCCAAAACAAAGAGTAAGGAATGGCCCTGCCCTCCTGGAGCAGGGGTTTAATGAAGTTTCATTCGATATATTTTATCTATTAAAAGGCAGTGGTAAATGGTGATAAGTCGTGTGCTCAGAGGGCTATGCGAGCACGAGCCCAAGGATTCATGCCAAAGAGGGAATGTTCACAGCACTCCCAAATACTGTTAACCGCAGCGGCCCAAACGTCCATGCACCAAGGGGGCGGCTAGACCTGCACCATCTGATGTGCAGTCACTCCCACGGGGGACTGCTGGGCCCTTGACACGTGGTGAATCCAAACCGCAATGTGTTGTAAGTATAAAGTACACAGTGCATTTCACATATAGTATGAAACACTGAAAATAAAATATATCGATAATTGACAAAGTCAAGGTCCTTCTTACATTACTGTGGTTTGTTGCCTACATTAATTGCTAGTTGAACGAAATACTAAATTTCAATTAAAGTGGTGAAAATAAAGTCGTACTTCCTTTCCCTCTCAGGTTCACAGGCCTTGGAGTTTTACCTGTGGACTCCAGGTTAGGAACTCCAGTCCTTAAGAAACTGCTGGTGTTAAGTTCTATAACAGGGATGGCAGTTTCAGAGCCAAGCCAGGGGTACAGTAAGAGCTTGGCCGTGTGCTCATCCCTGCAGGCCCTCTGACAGCAGCAACTCCAGTAGCCATGAGCCATTGGTGATGGGGCCACAGCTAAGACCTGCTGCACACACTGTCTGCTGTTTGACCCTCTTGGTGGTGGGGGGTGGGGGCAGCGGGGAAGGTATCTGGGTCAGGGGTCTTTTCCTATGGATCCATTACTCCAGTGACCTTACAATTAATTATCCAAGCTGGAACACAAAGAATGAAAGGGGGTCGAATAAGTACTTCACAGCCCTTAACCTAAACCAGGCCTCTCACGGGCAAACTGAGGCATGCCACCCTGTCTGTCATTCACTGGAAATCCTGCAGTTGCCTGCTGTAACAATACAAAATTAAATGGCAGATGATTAGTGATATCAATCTGTGTTTGCCTTTTGCTTTCTCATTCACAGCTTCCAGTAGCCTTTGATTTTCTTCCATTCTCAATGCCTCTTCTCTGGCTTTTCTGAAATGAAAAGATCCAAAATTTAATTATCTTTGGAAATTCAGACATCTTAATATTATTGGATCTGAAGCATATAGCAGTAAAAATAAACTAGGTATAATATTCATTATACTTTTTTGCTTTACAGTACAAATGTTTAGTTTGCTTATACTGAGGCCAGTTAATTTTCAGTGTTTTTTATATGAAAAGTTGGAATGTTATGCTTTGAAAAACTAGCTATTAATTAGGAAATCTGTGAAAATTGACAAAGGGTTGTCTAACTGCATGACGAAAAGGCAAATGGGGAAAGTTGTACCATTTCTCCTTCTGATTAACTAAGAAATGTTCACAATACAATGTTAAGGGAAAAAAGGTGTAATGAAAAACTATGCATGAT
>JAVSCE010009726.1:0-17752 GCA_032199065.1 Smutsia gigantea
ATTAACAGTCTCTTGCATCTCATCCAGTCTGCTGTTAAGCCCGTTGATCGCTTGTCTGATTTCTGCATTGTCTTTCCTCACTTCCCTCACTTCCTCCCTCAGCTCTTGAACATTTCTCTGTAGGTTCATCAGCATGGTTATGACTTTTATTCTGAATTCTTTTTCAGGAAGACTGTGCATTTCCATCCCTTCAGGCTCCCTCTCTGGGGTTGTCTGGTTGGTTTTGGTCTGAACCATATTCCTCTGTCTTTTTCTGGCTATAGAAGTGATCGCTGGTAGTTGCCACATATGTCAGCTGGGTTCTTTAAGACTTTAAAGAAAAAAAAAAAAGAAAAAAAAGAAAAAGAAAGAAAGAAAAAAAGAAAAAAAAGAAAGAAAAGAAAAAACACAACCAAACCAAAAAAACAAAAAAAAATGCCCACCGGACATAGAGTCTGTGGGAATGCTCTAGGTGGCGATATTGCCCCACTATTCCACAGCTGTGACTGTGCCGCTCCGCAGGGCCCTTTATCGCTCTGGCATGGGTGGGAACGAATAGGAGGCTGTTGATCTCAGTGATTAGTGTTAAGTATGGCTACGCTTCCTCAGTCGCCATCTAAGGCGTCTGAAACTCCCCAGGACTCCCAGCCTGCTGGGCTGAGTGTGCTGGGGCGATCCGGCTCCTCCGCTGGGCTCCTGTCTCTTTAAGACCGCTGAAGAAAGCGCGCACTTTTTTTTTTCCTTCCCGGGAGCCGGCTGCAAGCACCCTGGCGCGTTCCCCGCTCAGATCCTGCCCCTCTGTCTCTCCAATCTCCGCTGCACTGCGCAATGTGGGTCAGCGCTCCCCGTGCAGATCACCGGGGCTGGCTACTTCGCGGGGTGCACTTCCACTCCCTCCCGGCTCTGAATCCTCTCCTCCCGCCGGTGCGCTGGGGTGGGGGAGGGCTCGGGTCCCGCCGGGTCGCGGCTCCGTATCTTACCCGCCTCTTGGGGTGCCGAGTCCTCTCGGGTGTAGCTGCACGCTGTGCGCTTTCCTGTGTATTCTCGTCTCTCTTTTAGGAATAGATGTATTTTCTGTGTTTTCGTAGATAAATATAGTGTTGGGAGGAGATTTCTGCCGCCCTGCTCACACCACCATCTTCCCGGAAGTTCTTTTTGAAATATAAATAAATTCTGTAATACCTAAAGATACTACCTTCTCCCATATTAAGATTTGTAATGGCTGAAAAGTCTTAGCACATACAACATGACATTATGTCACACATTTTTTGAATCATTAAAGATTTCTCATTGTTTTCAGTGCTGCACATTAAATGTTACATTTTTTGGATACACTATTTTATACAATAAAATGGCTTTTAGAGTTTTCTTAAACCATTATAGAGATGTTCAACATTTTTCCTTGTACATTTTGTTTTTACTTTAGATGATTTTTTGGAAAATCATGTAAAACTCCAGAAAGTTCTAGAGTAACATTATTGAAACAAGGGCATGTCAAGTTCACATGTTAAAGTTCATTCTTAGCATATTCATGCAATGGTGTCTTTTTCAACAGCATTATCCTGTCGCGTGGGTAAATACCATGGTTTTTGACTTTAAAGGTCAGTTGAGATCTGGAGATACAATATTGCACAGCTGGTCTTCATTTCCTGGTAAGATTTACATTCTAATCCTAGTCGTTGAAGAGTAGCTTTTGGCATGTGGACTAGTTAATGTTTCTGAATGAGTCACTATTCCTTCAGTTTAGTAAAGAAACCAGCATTTTTTATCATTACTGTTTATTCAAAACATATTTCCACAGATTATTTTAATGTTTTCATTATTTTGATGAATGTGTTCTCCCTTTCAATGTTTTGTTTTTATAGATTTTTGAGAAATTCTTAAGAAATAGTGTCTTCTTTATAACAACTTCTATTGCTCCTAGTTGTACTACATTTTTATGCTAATAGAAGGAACATCACTAATATAGAAAGAAATAGTAAAAACACTCACTCTGTAGTTGGCTTTATCCTGAAATTTGAGCTAAGAGAGAAACTTCATGTGCCTGTATTTCTCAAATACTACTCAGTACCCTTTTGAGGTGGATGGTTTTATCCCCATTTTACAGATAAAAAAAGTGATGCTCAGAGGTTAGTAAATTGGTATGCATACTAATTAGACATTAAGCCTGGACAGAATATACTTTTTTATTTCCTTAGAAAGTTCAGAGAGTAACTGTGCTAAAAATCAGTATAAAAACAGAAAAATTAGTTTGGAAAGGCAAGACTTAAGGTTGTATTGCTAGCTCTGTTCTTGAGTTTAATGTCTCTTCAACAGTTGCTTATCTGTAAAATGAGAAAGTAATATTATTAGAACTCCAGGGATTTATGACATCCTTGAAATATAAGACTTCTATACTCAGTTCTGTGAATGGTTCATGCCTAGGATGGTGGCAGAAAAAAGAGTGTCTTGTAGAATGAAGTAGCTGGTGAGGTTGAAGGACTACCACTTGAATGGGGTGTTAAAATTACCTGTGAAGGTGTGTAACTGTATCAGCAGTTATATGATAATAGAATATACAACTAAAAATTTTAGGTTTATCAAAAGGAATGTCATTGGTGACTAGCAAAATACCATGCTACTATGATGTCCATGGAAATCAGATTATAGGTGATTAAGAAATCCATATATAATGATGAAATAATAAAAATTTCTATGGACTATCCAAGATGGAGGGAGAGCAGTGCGGTTTAAATTTTTTTTCAAGATTGGGAATGTTACTAAATTTGAAGAGAGTGGTGAGGGTAGCTATAAACTTTTTCATTTTAAAGATGTACATAAACTCAACCTTCAAATTTTGTGCTACACATTAACAGAAAATTACAGTCTTACTGATACAATTGTCTGCTAAACTTCCTGTGGTGAAATAGTTATTAAAATCATTTTCATGATTGGAATCCAGTAAGGCTTTGTTGTTAGTTTCAAAAACATTTTCTTAAGAATCAAAATTATTTGCATGCATGTTTTAGATGAACTTGAAGAAATGTTGAATCCAATGGGAACTGTTCAAACAAATCCATATACTGAAAATGCAACAGCTTTGCATATCAAATTCCCAGAGAATAAAAAGCAACCTTATTATTACCCTCCCTTCGATAAGGTAAGCTAGTTATTTTAAGGGCCCCTATTCATGAAGTAATTGAATTATTAGTTCTTGGCTCTCTATATTTACAGTTTAAGCTCTGTATGTCTATTTGTCTTTCAAAATGTCACATACATTGACAGCATGGTTTAGTTGAGGGACGCAACTCTATTTTAGTCCTGCCTTTATCACCAACCAAGTGAGACATGGCATCTCTGGAATTCAGGTTATTCATTTATAAAGGGAGGAAATCATAATTGTTCTCTGAGGTCCTTCTAAATATAAAAGGGCTTAAATGCATTCACATATAACTCTTACCATGTGAAATGTACAGTGGAACATCCCCAACATGAGCAGAGATGAAGGACATAATCACTGCTGTGTTGGAATGGATATTCAAAGAACAGATGACTTATGTTGAATATTACTATTAGTAGGACTTCTTAAGGTACTATTACTTTTGTGGAATTCATGGCAAGGACTTCTATTTCTATGCCTGTTTACAAGCTGCATGTCCTATGGATAAAGAGGGTATCTGGTGGAGGCTAAAAATAGGGCTGTGATCATTTATATGCTAAAAGAATTAACCTTTCATATGCTTCATCTTCAGATTTGTTATCTTTGTTTTGGGTATGATTGATCCTGATTTTTATGAGGAAATCTTAGAGTAAATTCTCAGATAATAACAGGAACTTCCTTTTATTTCCTTAATCCATTTGAGAATAAGGTGCCTTTAAAATCTGATTTTAATACTAAATAATATTTAAATTAATCCATTTACAAACTTTATTGTATATATTGTTCAGCTCTACCAGATCTGTATAGAGTAGATTTGAAATAGTATGTAAATTTAATTTATATAACTTAATATTTCCCTTTACATTTTGAGTTTCATCTAAGAATTAACTTTCATTTCAAATTATTTTAAAATGTTTTTCTGATAGTAATATACAACCAAATTAAATTTTGTGATTATTACAGTAGAAATCCTAAGATTTCTATAAAGAACCATATACCTTAGTGTACATTGAGTAGAGAAAGGTAAGTTTTGACTCAACCATTACATTTATGCCATTTGTGCCCTGGCTTTGTTTCTCAGAATAGAATTAATCCATAAGCCATAGCTCCTTGTGATACATATAGTAGTCTGAGCTATGCTTATATTTGTGTTAATATGTTAGGTGTTTAGTAATCAGTTATAGTTTCTTTTAGATCAAATTGAGATGCTTTTTGACGTATTTTTACAAATATAATATCTGTACAAACTTAAGTATTTTAAATATATTTCAAGAGCAGTACAGCTTCTTTAAAATGTTTTATTTTAGCATTGCTTAAATCATTACAACTGGTCACTAAACTTTCCCTTTGTCTTTCTAATCCCACGGGGAGTTTTTCTTTTTTTTAATAATTGGAGTATAGTTGACATAATATTATATTGGTTTCAGGTATACAACATAGTGATTTGACATTTATATACAATACAAAATGCTCACCATGATAAGTATAGTTACCATTTGTCACCATACAAAGTTAATAAAATAATATTGACTATATTCCCTATACTGTACTTTTCATCCCTGTGACTTTCATAATTGAAAGATTTTAGTTTTTAAATATCTATAAATATATTTACTGATTTTTCTTTAGTTTTACAACTTACATATACCATTAAAAAAACAATAACATAAAAAGTGAAAATTTTTTGCTGTGATCACAGTTTTTATTACAAAGTCAATTTTATGGTTATTGCTTAATTTGAATAAGTATAATGTCATTTTATCATTTTAACAACCTTATGAAATAGGATGGGAATTATCAGTACATTTTACACATAGAGATGCAGTAAAATTATTCACTTAGGATTATGTAACTCAAGACCGGTTATGGATCTTCAGATTGTTTACCAAATGATCTTCCCATTGGACCTGAGGGTCCCTATCTTTTTAAGAATCAGGGATCCTTTTGTACTTAATGTGTTAAAAAATACTTTTAGGCTCACTCAACATTACTTTTACTTTTGGTATCTGTTAATTCAGAAAAAAAGATAAAAACAAATGACAAAAACTTGTTCTATATTTAGTAACTCTGACATACCTTTGTATTTTCTTATCCAGAAAACATTTACCTATATTTAAATCTTTTTTCACATACGTACATACATATATACATATTTATTTATTTGTTCTTTTTTTATTCAGGTATTATTGATATACACTCTTATGAAGGTTTCACATGAAAAAATGTGGTTACTACATTTACCCATATTATCAAGTCCCCACCCATACCCCAATGCATTCACTGTCCATCAGTGTAGTAAGATGCCACAGATTCACTGTTTGCCTTCTCTGTGCTACACTGTTTTCCCCGTGATCTTCCACACCATGTGTGCTAAACATAATACCCCACAGTCTCCTTCTCCCTCCCTCCCCACCCACCCTCCCACACCCCTCCCCTTTGGTAACCACTAGTTCCTTCTTCACATACATATTTAAACCACATATTTACAGATAATCCTAGGAGTTACAGTCCGTTACAGTGATGCCATTGTTTCCTGGTTGTCAAGAGTTTGAAGATTGTGCACCACTGCCTAATACCATTTCACATATGAAATTTATGTTTACATTCTAAAACCAGACCACGTATAGTTCCTTGTAGTCTAAGTCCAAGTGTAGTCATTTACATTTAATATTTTCTAAATGCAAGAGCCACAATTTAATTAGAAATTTTTCTTAAACAGATTATCGAAAAGGCAGCTGAGATTGCAAGCAGTGATAGTGCTAATGTATCTGTAAGTATCAAGGTTTTAAAATGGCCTTTATAAAGTTGCGCTCATTACTAGTTTCGTCATCTTATTTGTGCTAATGAACTTACAGAAGACCAAGAACGGTGCTTGAGTGTACATGATTATATACATATTGTTTTGTTAAATGGCAGTTACTTGTATGTGGTCTGTTCAGTGGTAAGCACTTCTCTGATACAAGCTCAGGTTCAGCAGCTAGTTTGTCAAGGATGCTGTGACACCTCGTAGATTAGCAATACTGTCTTTGTGAAAATTATTCAGTTGAAATGGGAGGCTGTATATTTCTTTATTTCTCTCATTTAACAGAGCAGATATAATCAGGCCAAGCTTCACAGTGTTGGGGACCCAGGTTTCTCCTATTTCGTTCTCTGTCATGTTAACATGTAGTTTCTATCTCATGGCTTAATGTTGGTGCTTCAGCTTCCTGAAGGAAGCAGGAACAGGAAAAGCAAGACTAGAGGCCATACCCATTCTTATTTAGGATATCACTAATATTGCCTCATCTCTGCTCACATATCATTAGCCAGAACTTATAGTCACTTGGCCAAACCTAATTACAAGTGAGGTTGGTAAATGGAGTCTTTAGCTGGGCTATCATGAGCTTGTCCAAAGAGTAAGAAATTCTAGTTAATAAAGGAAGAAAAGGAGAATACATATTGAGGGGCAAACAGCAGTCTCTGCCACACACACTCTTCCCGTTGTTTCTGCCAAGAGACTACAAAGAGGATTATTTACGTAGCTTACACTATATATAATTTTTCTACTATCTATACTTTTTAATTTGACTCTCTACTATAAGATATTGTTGAGTTCTAATATGATACTCCATTTTCATGTCATCTATTTAAACCTTTAGGTGTTTTCAGTGAAACAATTCTACATAGAATGGTAATTATATAGAGGCCATGAGGCAGAATGGTAATAGTGTGTGTTTTTGTCATTTGCACAGAACCAAAGCACTGTTTAATGTTGGCTAGTTGGAAAAATGTCTAGCCCAGGCTGTCTTCTGCTTTGCCATGTGAATTCTTAAAAATTTCCATAACCCTGCAGCACAAATAATCTACTGGAAATGCTTTACAAGTAGCTCTGTTTAGTAAAGCAAAAGAAGTTTATTACAAGTATATACTTATCAGCTTGTCAGGCAATTACTGAAACATAATTAGAGCTTAAGAGATAAGCATTATATGGAGATACCTTCATTCTAATGCCTCTTTTTAGTTATCCTTTATTAGTCTTAATATTGCTCCTTGAAATCAGAAAAATAAGTTAATTTTATTATTTCTATAATCAACTACTTTACCTAAACCAAAGGGTTCCTTTTGCCCAGTTTGATGTACCTCTTTTTTTAATTAAAAAAATTTTTTATGAGAGTATCGTTAATATACAGTCTTATGTTGGTTTCAAATGTATATCACAGTGTCCCCCTGATCAACTTATATTGTGATTGCAAATTATTGTGCCCTTTTACCCCCACCCCCTCCTCTTGGTAACCACAAGTCACTTCTCAATGTAAGTCTAATGCTGTTTTCCTTTGTTTTTATATTCCACAAATAAGTGAAACCATACAGTATTTGCCTTTCTCTGCCTGTGATGTACCTTTTTCTAAAAACTGGGCACATAATGCAGTTAATAAATTGTGAAACCAAAAATGAAAGTTTTTTTTCTATAATCCCCACCTGCTTTCCATCTCAGAGCTAACAGTATAAACAGTTTAGCTTGTAGCTGCCAATCCTAGTGCTGCGTATGCATTCACATATCTTTATGCATAAATACTTGTATCCTTTTTTAAAAAATAAATGAGGTCTTTATTTTCTCTCTTTCATTTAATGCATTTTGTGGATCTTAATGTGTCTGTATGAAGAGGCCCACTTCTCTCTTTTTAAAGCCTTCTTAATATTCCATGTCAATAGTTATTAGTAGTCATTAGTTATTAAACATGTATCTCTACTGATTGATGTTTTATTTCCAATTATTCTCCACTAAAAGTGCAGCAATGAATATTTTGTACATAGTTCTTTATACACATACATACTTCTATAAGCATTTTACAGGATGGATTCTTAGAAATGAAATTATTAGATCAAACATAATCCCTTTTTAATAAGATTTCTACCAAGTTGCAATCCCTAAAGGCTTAAAATTTACAGCTCTCCACACACTGTGGAAGAGTTCTTACCTTTTCACATTTCTGCTAATGCTTTTAATATGTCAGTCCAGTGGACAAAAAATTGGTTGTCACATAATTTTTTTTAATATAATTTATTTTGGTATCATTAATCTACAATTACATGTGCAATATTATGGTTATTAAACTACCCCTTCATCAGGTCCCCCCCCCCACCCCATTACAGTCACTGTCCATCAGCATAGTGAGATGCTACAGAATCACTACTTGTCTTCTCTGAGTTGTACAGCCCTCCCCGTACCCCCCCAACATTACGTCTGCTAATCGTAATGCCCCTTTTTCCCTCTTATCCCTCCCTTTCAACCCATCTTCCCCAGTCCCTTTCCTTTTGGTAACTGTTAGTCCATTCTTGGGTTCTGTGAGTCTGCTGCTGTTTTCTTCCTTCAGTTTTTGCATTGCTGTTATACTTCACAAATGAGTGAAATCATTTGGTACTTGTCTTCCTCTGCCTGACTTATTTCAGTGAGCATAATACCCTCTAGCTCCATCCATGTTGTTGCAAATGGTAGGATTTGTTTTCTTCTTATGCCTGAATAATACTCCATTGTGTATATGTACCACATCTTCTTTATCCATTCATCTACTGATGGACACGTAGGTTGCTTCCATTTCTTGGCTATTGTAAATAGGGGTGCATATGTCGTTTTCAAACTAGGCTGCTGCAGTCTTAGGTTAAATTCCTAGGAGTGGAATTCCTGGGTCAAATGGTATTTCTATTTTGAGTTTTTTGAGGAACCTCCACACTGCTTTCCACAATGGTTGAACTAATTTGCATTCCCACCAGCAGTGTAGGAGGGTTCCCCTTTCTCCACATCCTCGCCAACATTTGTTGTTTGTGTTTTGGATGTTGGCCATCCTCACTGATGTGAGGTGATATCTCATTGTGGTTTTAATCTGCATTTCTCTGATGATTAGTGATGTGGAGCATCGTTTCATGTGCCTGTTGGCCATCTGAATTTCTTTAGAGAAGTGTCTATCCATGTCCTCTGCCCATTTCTTAATTGGATTATTTGCTTTTTGTTTGTTATGGTGCGTGAGTTCTTTATATATTTTGGATGTCAACCCTTTATCGGATACGTCATTTATGAATATATTCTCCCATACTGTAGGATGTCTTTTTGTTCTACTGATGGTGTCCTTTGCTGTACAGAAGCTTTTCAGCTGATATAGTCCCACTTGTTCATTTTTGCTTTTGTTTCCCTGGCCTGGGGAGATATGTTCATGAAGAAGTCGGTGATGTTTATATTGAAGAGATTTTTGCCTATGTTTTTTTCTAAAAGTTTTATGGTTTCATGGCTTAAATTCATGTCTTTGATCCATTTTGAGTTTACTTTTGTGTATGGGGTTAGACAGTATTCCAGTTTCATTCTCTTACATGTTGCTGTCCAGTTTTGCCAACAACAGCTGCTGAAGAGGCTGTCATCTCCCCATTGTATATACAAGGCTCCTTTATCATATATTAATTGACCGTATATCTTTGGGTCAGTGTTTGGATTTTCTATTCTATTCCACTGGTCTGTGGGTCTGTTTTTGTGCCAATACCAAATTATCTTGATTACTGTGGCTTTGTAGTAGAGCTTGAAGTCAGGGAGCATAATTCCCCCTGTTTTATTCCTCTTTCTCAGGATTGCTTTGGCTATTCGGGGTCTTTGGTGGTTCCATATGAATTTTAGACCTATTTGTTCCAGTTCACTGATGAAAGCTGTTGGTTTTTTGACAGAGATTGCGTTGAATCTGTCGATTGCTTTAGGTAGTATAGCCATTTTGACAATATTTATTCTTCCTAGCCAAGAGCATGGGATGAATTTCCATTTGTTAGTGTCCTCTTTAATTTCTCTTAGAAGTGTCTTGTAGTTTACAGAGTACAGGTCTTTCACTTCCTTCGTTAGGTTTATTCCTAGGTATTTTATTCTTTTTGATGCAATTGTGAATGGAATTGTTTTTCTGATTTTTCTTTCTGTTAGTTCATCGTTAGTGTATAAGAAAGCAACAGATTTCTGTGTGTTAATTTTGTATTCTGCAGCTTTGCTGAATTCAGATATTCTAGTAGTTTTGGAGTGGAGTCTTTAGGATCTTTTATGTACAATATCATGTCATCTGCAAATAGTGACATTTTGACTTCTTCTTTACCAATCTGGATGCCTTGTATTTCTTTGTTTTGTCTGATTGCCATGGCTAGGACCTCCAGTACTATGTTGAATAACAGTGGAGAGAGTGGGCATCCTTGTCTTGTTCCCGATCTTAGATGAAAAGCTTTCAGCTTCTTGCTGTTAAGTATGATGTTGAGTGTGGGTTTGTCATATATGGCCTTTATGATGTTGAGGTACTTCCCATCTATACCCATTTTGTTGAGAGTTTTAATCATGAATGGATGCTGAACTTTGTCAAATGCTTTTTCAGCATCTATGGAGATGATCATGTGGTTTTTGTTCTTCTTTTTGTTGATGTGGTGGGTGATGTTGATGGATTTTCGAATGTTGTACCATCCTTGCATCCCTGGGATGAATCCCACTTGATCGTGGTGTATGATCCTCTTGATGTATTTTTGAATTCGGTTTGCTAATATTTTGTTGAGTATTTTTGCATCCACGTTCATCAGGGATATTGGTCTATAGTTTTCTTTTTTGGTGAGGTCTTTGCCCAGTTTTGGTATTAGAGTGATGCTGGCTTCATAGAATGAGTTTGGAAGTATTTCCCTCCTCTTCTACTTTTTGGAAAACTTTAAGGAGAATGGGTGTTATTTCTTATCTATATGTCTGGTAGAATTCAGAGGTGAATCCATCTGGTTCGGAGGTTTTGTTCTTGGGTAGCTTTTTGATTACCGATTCAGTTTCGTTGCTGGTGATTGTTCTGTTTAGTTTTTCTGTATCTTGCGTGGTCAGTCTTGGGAGGTTGTATTTTTCTAAGAAGTTGTCCATTTCTTCTGGGTTTTCCAGCTTGTTAGCATATACATTCTCATAATATTCTCTTATAATGCTTTGTATTTCTGTGGGGTCTGTCGTTATTTTTCCTTTCTCATTTCTGATTCTGTTTATTTGTGTAGATTCTCTTTTTCTCTTAATGTAGTCTGGCTAGGGGTTTATCTATTTTGTTTATTTTTACAAAGAACCAGCTCTTGGTTTCATTGATTTTTTTTTTCTATTGTATTATTCTTCTCATTTTTATTTATTTTTTCTCTGATCTTTATTATGTCCCTCCTTCTGTTGACTTTGGGCCTTATTTGTTCTTCTTTTTCCAATTTCAGTAATTGTGTCTTTAGACTATTCATTTGGGAATGTTCTTCCTTCTTTAAATAGGCCTGGATTGCAATATACTTTCCTCTTAGAAGTGCCTTTGCTGTGTCCCACAGAAATTGTGGCTTTGGGTTGTTGTTGTCATTAGTCTCCATATATTCTTTGATTTGGTCGTTAACCCATTGATTAATTAGGAGAATGTTGTTAAGTCTCCATGTATTTGTGAGCCTTTTTGATTTCTTTCTAAAGTTTATTTCTAGTTTTATACCTTTGTGATCTGAGAAGTTGGTTGGTAGGATTTCAATATTTTTGAAATTACTGAGGTTCTTTTTGTGGCCTAGTATGTGGTCTGTTCTGGAAAGTGTTCCATGTGCACTTGAGAAGAATGTGTATCCTGCTGCTTTTGATTGTAGAGTTCTGTAGATGTCTGTTAGGTCCATCTGTTCTAGTGTGTTTTTCAGTGTCTCTGTGTGTTTACTTATTTTCTGTCCGGTTGATCTGTCCTTTGGAGTGGGTGGTGTGTTGAAGTCTCCTAAAATGACTGCATTGCTTTCTATGTCCTCCTTTAATTCTGTTAGTATTTGTTTCACATATCCCGGCGCTCCTGTGTTGGGTGTGTATATATTTATAATGGTTATATGCTGTTTTTGGACTGACCCCCTTATCAATATGCAATATCCTTCTTTATCTCTTGCTGCTTTCTTTGTTTTGAAGTCTATTTTGTCTGTTGCAAGTACTGCAACACCTTATTTTTTCTCCTTGTTGTTTGCATGTAATATCTTTTACCATCCCTTCACTTTTAGTCTGTGTATATCTTTGGGTTTGAGGTGAGTCTCTTGTAAGCAGCATATAGATGGGTCTTGCTTTTTTATCCATTCTGTTACTCTGTGTATTTTGATTGTTGTATTCAGTCCATTTACATTTAGGGTGATTATCAATAGATATGTACTTATTGCCATTGCTGGCTTTAGATTCGTGGTTACCAAAGGTTCAAGGGTTACTTCTTTACTATTTAACAATCTAACTTAACTTTCTTGTTTAGTTATTTTAAACACCGTCTGATATTTCTTTATTTCTCTCCCTTCTTCTTCTTCCTCCTCCTTTTTTTATATACAAGGTGTTTATTCTTTGTCTTTAGTTAATATTTGGATGGTCTGCTTTCTTTGCTATGCTTTTATTTTCTCTGGTTGACATCTTTTTAGCCTTAGGGGTGCTTCCCTCTAGAGCAGTCCATTTAAGATATCCTGTAGTGGTGGTTTATGAGAGGCAAACTCTCTCAACTTTCGTTTGTCTGGAAATTGTTTAATCCCTGCGTCCTATTTAAATGATAATCGTGCTGGATACAATATTCTTGGTTCGAGGCCCTTCTGTTTCATAACGTTAAATATATCATGCCATTCTCTTCTGGCCTGTAAGGTTGCTGTTGAGAAGTCTGATGATAGTCTGATGGGTTTTCCTTTGTAGGTGATCTTTTTTCTCTCTCTGGCTGCCTTTAATACTCTGTCTTTATCTTCTGATCTTTGCCATCTTAATTATTATGTGTCTTGGTGTTGTCTTCCTTGGGTCCCTTTTGTTGGGAGATCTGTGGGCTTCCGTGGACTGCGAGACTATTTCCTTCCCCAGCGAGGGAAAGTTTTCAGCAATTATTTCTTCAAAGACACTTTCTATCCCTTTTTCTCTCTCTTCTTCCTCTGGTACTCCTATAATGCGAATATTGTCCCGTTTGGATTGGTCACAGAGTTCTCTGAATATTCTTTCATTCCTGGAATTCCTTTTATCTCTCTCTGCCTCACCTTCTTTGTATTCCTCCTCTCTAATTTCTATTCCATTTACCGTCTCTTCTGCTACATCTAATCTGCTCTTAAATCCCAATATTGTATGTTTCATTTCAGACACGGAATTTCTTAATGATTGAATCTCCATCTAAAATTTGTTCCTGATTTTTTGAATATAGTTCTGTACGTCCATAGGCTTGTTTATGATTTTTAGTTTGAACTCACTTTCAGGAAGTTTGGTGAGTTCTGTTTCATTTGGTCCTTTTTCTTTGGTTTATGAGATTTTCATCTGAACCAGGTTCTTTTGATGTTTCATATTTCTCTATGGTGCCCTGGAGTATGCAGAATCTCCAGTCTCTGGAGCTGCTCCACCCCTGTAGTGAGGTTGGGGTTGGTTGGAGAGTGAAGCTGGTGCCTGGGGGGAAGAAAGATCTGTTTCCTGATAGCTTTCTACAGTGCCTCTGTCCAGTATTACCGCCCTGGGCTGAGCACACATGTGTAAGCCTCTGTGTCTGGGTGTCTCTAGCTGATGTAGGCGGGGCCTCCCTCTCGCGGGTCTGATGCCAGCGCAGTCACTGCTAGTTAGTGAGCTGGTGCTTTCAGGCCAGCAGGAAGGCTCGGCAGGCTGCTTGTAGCAGTGTGGGGCCTTTGAGCTGACTAGCCAGGTAAAGCGATGGAGCGCCTGAAGCTCCTCAAAGTTCCCAACCTGCTGGGCAGAGCACACTCAGCAATCTTGTCCACCTCTCCCTTCTCCCACACAGAAAGGTCTGTGCATACCCCGCCCCTCCAGTAGCCTTCTCTCTGCTAGGAAGCCTCTTAGACCACCTGCCTTTCCCCTGTCACAAAGCGCTGAGGTATGAATCCTGTCCTCCATCAATGGTCTTAATGTCAGTCTCTCAGGCACTCTGCCCGTCTCAGCTCCCCAACCTCCAGAGCACCACCAAGTGTAGGTTTCTGCTCGCAAAGCAGATCTCCAGGGCTAGGTGTTCCTTAGTCCCAGGCTTCCACCCCCTCCCCACTCCCTTTCTCTTTCTCCCGCCAGTGAGCTGGGGTGGGGGAAGGGCCTGTGTCCCGCCAGATCAGTGCTCCGGTACGTTACCCTGTTTCACGAGGTCTGCTCTGTTCGTGATGTGTGTATGCACTCTGGTGCAGCCTTCTCTCTTGTTGCTGTTTTAGGGTTAGTTGTACTAATTAAGTATATTTTCATACTATTTGTGGTTTTGGGAGGAGTTCTCTGTCTCACCTCTCACGCTGCCATCTTGAATCCTCGGAGAGGTCAGTCCCTTTCTATATTTTTAATGCCCTTTTCTAACAGTGAGAAATCTGAATTCCTCTTAACCTCAATATATTTACTTACTTGCTCAATCCCCTGTTTGTAATCTCCTGATCATATAACCATATTCTCATATCTATCTCACCAGCTCTTACTGCATGGTTTGTCTCATCCCATTATGTGTTGGTTAGGTCCCCAGTCTGGCCAACATATAGTTAGTTCTGTCACCAGGAAACACACTGCTGACATTCTGTCTGACTTTTTTAGCCCCCCTGAATATGACAAATGAGTTTTCCAGCATCCTTGTCCCCCATAGTGATGGGGAAAGAGCCGTAGTCTTTTTTTAATGAGCTTATGGTAAGGTATATAAGTTCTGTTTTAGTTTGGTAAATAAACACTATTAGATCATAATATGTTTATGAATTTTGAAAAATCAGAACATAAAAATAGAGCATATAAGTGTTCATTTTTATTGCATTTCACCACTATTTTAGTTCAAGCATTTGAACATGTATATAAGTTCACCAGTTGCACTGTACAATATAATTTTTCATTACTGATTAGTGTGGGTTTTATAAAAGAATTTAAGATTCTGTATTTTGTTGGATTTTCCTGCCATATTTCTGGTACTTGTTTTTACCTTGGCATTATTCAGCGCTCTGCTTTTCATAGCTCAGTAAACAATCGGAAGACCTTAGTTTACTCCTGGGTCTTCATAATTTACTTAAAGTAGGTCTGTGGATTCTAATTTTGATCCACGAAATTATATTAGGTTTGTAGCTTTTTGCAGTACTTAACTTAGTCTGTTTTATTCTGACATGAACAATTTATACTTTTTGTTTGCTGTAAAGGTTGCACTTTAAGATGTAAGTATAAGTTTCAAGTTTAAATCCTGGTGACATCTTACGATCATTCTTTAGAGAAACCTAGGCAAGCCTGTAAAATAGAGCATACCCCTTTTATTTTTTAGGTTGAGGCTCTTAATATAAAACCATTTTAATCATACATAGAATCTGTGTGTGTGTGTGTGTGTGTGTGTGTGTTCAAATAAGATTTTTTTTTCTTTTCAGAACATTTTAGGTTCACAACAAAATCAGTAGGAAGGTAATAGAGATTTTCCACAAATATTTGCTCCTACAAATGCATAGCCTCCCGCATTATCAACATCATTTTCTGGAATGGTACATACGTTACCAAGAGCAAATCTACTTTGACACATCCATAATCACCAGAGTCCATTGTTTTCCTTAGGTTTCACTCTTGGTGGTATGCATGCATACCATGGGTTTGGGCAAATGTATAATGCATACACCATAATAAAGAGTATTTTCACTGCCCGGCGAGTCCTCCCACCCTAGCTTCTGTCTCTAGCAACCACTGATCTTTTTAATTGTCTCCATAGTTTTGCCTTTTCCAGATGTCATATAGTTGTAATCATACAGTATGGAGCCTTTTCTTATGCCTTTTCCAGATGTCATATAGTTGTAATCATACAGCATGGAGCCTTTTCATACAGGCTTCTTTGACTTAGTAATACACATTAATGTTTCTCCTTTTTTTTTTGGAAGTGTGATAGTTTATTTTCTTTTTTTTTTAATATAATTTATTGTATTATCATTAATTTACAATTACATGTGCAATATTACGATTATTAAACTACCCCTTCATCAGGTCCCCCCCACCAACCCCATTACAGTCACTGTCCATCAGCGTACTGAGATGCTATAGAATCACTACTTGTCTTCTCTGAGTTGTACTGCCCTCCCCGTGCCCCCCCAACATTACATCTGCTAATCGTAATGCCCCTTTTTCCCTCTTATCCCTCCCTTCCCGCCCATTTTCCCCAGTCCCTTTCCCTTTGGTAACTATTAGTCCGTTCTTGGGTTCTGTGAGTCTGCTGCTGTTTTGTTCCTTCAGTTTTTTTCTTTGTTCTTATACTCCACATATGAGTGAAATCATTTGATACTTGTCTTTTTCGGCTTGGCTTATTTCACTGAGCATAATACCCTCTAGCTCCATCCATGTTGTTGCAAATGGTAGGATTTGTTTTCTTCTTATGGCTGAATAATATTCCATTGTGTATATGTACCACATCTTCTTTATCCATTCATCTACTGATGGACACTTAGGTTGCTTCCATTTCTTGGCTATTGTAAATCGTGCTGCAATAAACATAGGGGTGCATATGTCTTTTTCAAACTGGGCTGCTGCATTCTTAGGGTAAATTCCTAGGAGTGGAATTCCTGGGTCAAATGGTATTTCTATTTTGAGTTTTTTGAGGAACCTCCATACTGCTTTCCACAATGGTTGAACTAATTTGCATTCCCACCAGCAGTGTAGGAGGGTTCCCTTTTCTCCACATCCTCGCCAACATTTGTTGTTGTTTGTGTTTGGATGTTGGCCATCCTCACTGGTGTGAGGTGATATCTCATTGTGGTTTTAATCTGCATTTCTCTGATGATTAGCGATGTGGAGCATCTTTTCATGTGCCTGTTGGCCATCTGAATTTCTTCTTTGGAGAAGTGTCTATTCATGTCCTCTGCCCATTTCTAAATTGGATTAATTGCTTTCTGTTTGTTAAGGTGCATGAGTTCTTTATATATTTTGGATGTCAACCCTTTATCAGATACGTTTTTTATGAATATATTCTCCCATACTGTAGGATGTCTTTTTGTTCTACTGATGGTGTCCTTTGCTGTACAGAAGCTTTTCAGCTTGATATAGTCCCACTTGTTCATTTTTGCTTTTGTTTCCCTTGCCCGGGGAGATATGTTACTGAAAAAGTTGCTCATGTTTATGTCCAGGAGATTTTTGCCTATGTTTTTTTCTAAGAGTTTTATGGTTTCATGTCTTACATTCAAGTCTTTGATCCACCTTGAGTTTATCTTTGTGTATGGGGCTAGACAGTAGTCCAGTTTCATTCTCTTACATGTAGCTGTCCAGTTTTTCCAACACCAGCTGCTGAAGAGGCTGTCATCTCCCCATTGTATATCCAAGCCTTTTATCAAATATTAATTGACTGTATATGTTTGGGTTAATGTTTGGATTTTCTATTCTGTTCCACTGGTCTGTGGGTCTGTTTTGTGTAATGCAAATTGTCTTGATTACTGGCTTTGTAGTAGAGCTTGAAGTCAGGGAGCCTAATTCCCCCTGTTTTATTCCTCCTCAGGATTGCTTTGGCTATTCGGGGTCTTTTGTGGTTCCATATGAATTTTAGAATTATTTGTTCCAGTTCATTGAAGAAAGCTGTTTGTAGTTTGATAGGGATTGCATTGAATCTGTAGATTGCTTTAGGTAGTATAGCCATTTGACAATATTGATTCTTCCTAGCCAAGAGCATGGGATGCATTTCCATTTGTTAGTGTCCTCTTTAATTTCTCTTAGGA
>JAVSCE010009727.1:0-18422 GCA_032199065.1 Smutsia gigantea
GTTCCTATACACTCTTAAAAATAAATTTATTTAAAATAAGAATAATAAACCATTATATGTTAACATACACAAGTTTTAGGAAATAGAACTACTTTTCAAAACAAAATAAAAACTTTAGTGGGCAGAGTAATACTGTTTTACATTTTTGCAAATCTCTGTAACAGCTGGATTAATATTAGCTGCACTCTTACATCTACCTCTACATTCATTCAAAGGTACTTTGCAGTGTCTAGTTTGGGTTGAAGTATAGGAAGAAAACTCACTCTGTAACAAATATGTAGTTGGGGAAGGGAGGTGTGTTCTGATGGCCTTTTCATATATTTGTGGAATTCTTCCTTGGTAATGCACCCGAATTCAACAAGTTGTGGTTTCTTAAAGACTATTTGTAATGTGGAATCTGAAGCCATATCAATGAACATTTGTACTCCATTCCATTAAAATCTGTTGCTCTGTCTTCTACGTTGATTGGCTTTGTATTCAAGAAGTATTTTGTAACATCACATGTTGGTCATTTGGAAAATATTGGTGCTCTGAGTTTTTCAGCCCTTCCAAATATTGACACATTTCATTATACCGTGTCAAGAAGGCCACATTGGTTCATGTCAACCCCAATTTCAGCAGAAATTCTTTTACGGATTGGGAAGCTAGCACTTCACCATGGCAGGTGCAGGTTTTCCAAAACTGATTGGCAACAGATGCTATCAGTTGTCCCCTTTGAAAAGTGACAAGCTCACTTGGATCATTTTTGAGAAAATTTCTGCCAGATACCCAGGGCTTAACAACTATAGCTTGTCAATCAGTCTTTCAAGAAAAAATATCATTCCCCTATAAAGGTGCTAACTCCACTTGTGACTCAGTTACACAAGAGCGGTTCCTCAGGACACCACCACGCTTGGGTATGCAGCAGAGCGCTTTATGTATCCTTCCCATTTCATCACACAGAATATTCAAAAGGTGTAAACTCGGGGGTTGTGGTCAGATAAAATTAGTAATTTTTTACTGTCGAAAATTAAAAAAATTTTTTGAAGTGTCATTTTAAAGTGACACTGTCTATTGTATTTTTGCTGCTTGAACTGCGAGTGCATGGTGGTAAAGAATGTGCTGCTGATCTGGGCACTCTGGTGCCGCTGTCTGATTCGTGCTCAGCCATGAGCAGTTTTACTTGTGCAGATAAATGTCAACACAGTGAAAAAAGTCAATAACATCTTAGTGCTATTATGAAAACTTTTGGCCTCATAGACGGCCTGAAAGGGTCTCAGGGTCTACTGGGGCTGCACAGACCCCCCACTGTGGGAACCCCTGTTCTCTGCCCCTGTGGCTTAGTGGGGCGACTGGGGTGGGCTGGCAGAAACAGTGTCCTCTCCCCAGACCTGCCTCAACAGAATCTACATTTTAATGAGATCCTAGGACATTTATATGCACATTAAAGTTGGAGACACCCTGCTTTTTAAGTTTGAGCAGGGATCTGCAAATTTTTCCTGTCAAGGGCCAGGTGGTAAATATCTTTCACCACTATGCACCTCTCTGCCTTTGTAGCATGAGAATAGCCGCACATGGTACATATATGAACAAGTGTGGCTGTTTTCCAATAGAACTTTTTTTATGGACACAGAAGCTTGAATTGCATATACTTTTCATGCATCATGAAATACTGCTCTTTGAGGTCTTGCTGTGTTATCTAGAAATATAAAAAAAGCATTCTTAGTTTACAGGTATTACATGGAGAGCCGAGTTGGGCCCGTGGGCCAGTTTGCTGCCCGTTGCTTTTGTAACACTTGTTCTCTAACATGGGTGCTCATTGAAATCACCTGGGGAGCCTTTTTTTTTTAAATGGAACCTCTAATTCCTACGTCCCAACCCCCCCCCGACATTCTGATTTCATTTGTCGGGGCTGATGTCTGGGCTTCAGGGTTTTCAAAAGCTCTCCAGATAATTCTAATGTGCAGCAAAATTAGAGAACTTCTGGTTTATAATATTTTTTAAACAAAGTAAAGTTTATTGGGACCATCCTTTTTCCTTGGGTGGGGGGTGGAGGGGGCCGTCCTGCACACTGGGCGGTGTCCACAGCATCCCTGGCTTCTCCCTTCTACGTGCCCGTAGTGCCCTCTGAGTTGTGTTCACTGAAAGTGCCTCCACACATCGCCAAATGTTCTCTGGGGGACAACAACATCCGGGCTGAAAGCCACCAATGTAAACAATGTATTGTTTCTTGTTTCTGCCGTGTCAGATTCCCCACCTTGGCCCTAGTGACATCGGGGGTCAGATCACTGTTGGGGCACCATCCTGTGCACTGTAGGATGTTTCACAGCCTCCCTGGTCTCTATGCACTAGAGCCAGGAGCAGAGCCCCTTCCCCAGCTGTGAGAACCAAAAATATGTGCACACGGTGTTCCATGTCCCCGGGGTGGCAGAGCTGCCCCCTGTTGAGAACTGTTGGCAAGGCCACCCTGGAACCAGGGAGGCTTTCGTCGGCTGATATTCACTGTTGCTTTTCCTAAGCAGCATTCTCTTCGCCTCCATCTTCCCATTGCTGGTCGTTTGAAAGTTGCAGACCTTGTTAGTTCTCCTTTTCTTTTTAATTTTGTGGCTCAGTAGGAATCAGTAAAGTAGCAAGGAAGGCCGCGTGTCGAGGGCCTGTGTGTGTGTGTGTGTGACATTCATTCCTGGGGGAAGAATCTGAGCCCTTGTCCCTGCCGGCCCTCCTTCTGAGCCAGCATTGAATCTGTAGCCGGGATCACAGACAACTTGGGGCAAATCACTGGGCTGTGATGAACTCAGCCATGGCAACGGCCATCCGCCAGCCTGAGCACAAAACGTGTTTTATTCTGTTGTTCTGCACAAAAGGTTCTAGAGAAGCTGGAGACAAAATGGCCATTGAGAGTTAGAGGCACTGATGTGTATTTTTTCTCCCTACTATGTGGTTTATATTTAAACTGTCTTAGGCTTAATGCACACTGGAGGTTTTGTGTGAATCAAAACCCTAAAATTCTTTTTGATCCCAGAGACCGGCTTAACGAAAGCTTAAGATATTATTAGCCTAACAGAGGTTTTGCGGGGTGGCTGAGAATTAGTAAAATTACTAAAATGTGCTAAAAAGCCCGGCATTGCATTGGTTTTTTTTTTTTTTAACATTCGTGGATCACAGTCATCAAAAAACTACTTTCGTTGCCTTTTCTGGTTCTGTTAACTAACGTGCTCATTGCTGGTTTGGAGCTCGGGAAAACTCGGTCTGTGGATTTATAGGGAGAATCCAAGAGAAGCATCAGCTGCCCTTAGCCTAACCTTCTAGCAGGTGCTCTGCTACTGGGCTGGGCCAGGCTTGCTGCGACTCCTCATCCCGGGCATAGCCTGCGTCTGGGGACGCACCCTCTGCCCCGTGGTGGGGGACCGTCCCGAGTCTGTCCTCACGGGACTGCATACCTGTTTTCTCAGACCCCAGCGGCAGGACGGCACTAAAGCTTCTCTGTCTGAAATCCTCAGGGCAGCAGTATTTGCTTGGCTCCACAGAGGCACTGTAGTTGCACTCTTTGAAGACAGCTGAACAACTTGGACCACTTAGTCTGTCTTTGTTGCAGGCCCTGGTACTTGCCTTCTCATTTGCAAGTAGCTAGAATGTTCCGGCCAAGCCCAGTGGCCCCCTCTTAAGGAGAAAACACCGAACCCATCTGAGCACAAAAGGACTCAGGAATGCACACCTGAGACCCAGAAAATGGGACTGTTGACCAGAGAGGCCTTCTCCAACCTTCTGCAGACACAGATCACCGGCGGGCTGTGGATTCAGATTGAGTGGGTCTGGGGTGGGGCCCAAGATTCGACATTTCTCCCAAGCTCCCTGCTGAAGCCTATGCTGCTCGTGCAAGGACCTCATTTTGCAAAGCCAAGGGTCTAAGGCACTCTCAGCTATAAATGGCCCCCTCCTATCGTTTCTTGACCTCTGCCTGTTTTTGTTGCTGTCGAGCAGAAAGAAGCTGACAGATCCAACTTTAGTTCTGGGCTACAGACCCACGTATCCAGCCTCCTACCAGAAATCTTCCCTTAAGGTGACACTCACTCACTTCAGATTCAGCATGTTGAAAACTGAGCTCAACATGTCTGTTCGCCAAGCCTTGCCCCCTCCTGGTCACCCCCAGTGCAGGCAACAACACAGCACCCGTCCAGTTCAACATGCCAGGCATTTAGGAGTCATCCTGGGTACTCAGCAGTCGGTCCGCAACCCTGCCATCAAATCCACACCTCGTGGAGCCCATTTGGCATCTTCACGACTCTCGGGCCCTTGGATTCCTGCCCCTTCAGTACCTTTGCCCCAGCCCAAGCTCCCCTATCTTTCTCCAGACTCCTACTCATCCCCACAGCCACTTTGTTCCTGGCACATCAGAACATCCTTTACAACCCTGATCTGTTCTCCTGGTTAGATTGCTCAACGGCTTCATATGATTCCGAGGACAAAGTCCAGAAACCTTAAGGCTGCTTAGGAAGCCCTCTGCGGTCAAGTATGAATAGGCCCCTCCTGCCTTCCCTGCCCCTCCCTTGCTGCAAACTCTGTGTTCCGGCTGCTTTCATGCCCGGGAAAGTGCCCTGCTCTCTTCCACCACACAGCTTTTGATCACGCTGTTCTGTTTCCCAGAGCAGCTTCCCTAGCCCATCCTTCTCTCCCTTACTGAGTGGGCTCAAACTCATCCTTCATATTTAAGCTCTGGAAGCATCCCCGGCCACCCCCAGAAGCCTAAGTAGGTCCCCATCGCTTGCCTTCCTAGCACTTCTGAACTAACACCAGTTAGTTGATGTGTGTTTCCCCCACAGACTGCAAACTCCACCGGAGTGTAGAGCACACCCATATTAGCTCCCCTGGAGTCCCCAGTGCCCAGCCCAGTGCTGCAGACATCAAAAACATTGCTGTGAATTGAACACACACTAGTTGAAGGAAATGGAATGAATGGATGGACAGCTGCTCCCTGCCTTCCAATGCTGTCTTCCTCACCCATGTCTGACTCTGCTTAATTGACAGCTTCACTTAAATTAGGCCTTTAAGAGACCCCAATACCCAGGATGATGATAACAGCAAGGTCAGGGGAGAAGTTTCTCGTTTGAGCCTGAGCTGTTCCTTCAGGTGAACCTATGCTAGCTGTTGCTTCAAAGAGCATTACAGGGCATTGAATGTTGATTCTTTGGCTGAGTATATTTCTTACAATAATTGACTCATTAGCCATTGATGGTTCTTCATAGCCTGAGTCTAATATCTTGAAGACCACTGTTTCAAATATCTTGTCCAGTGTTTCCGTTGTTTGAGGCAGGAGAATAAGTTAGATCCCCGTGGCTCCATCTTGGCCAGAAGCCAGGAATCATTGTGCGGAGTTAGATTTTTATTGTAGTGGAACTTGGCCAGTGAGAAAAGAAAGCAGGTGGAACTGACACAGTAAGGAGCTGTGTGATTCTGTAGGATAGTGGCACTCGAATTTGAGCACGCAGGAGAACCATGCGAAAGGCTCATTAAAATATAGATTAGTGTGTCCACCTCCCAGAGTCTGTGACTCGGTTGTTCTGGGGTGGGGCCCAAGAAACTGAATTTTTAATCTACTGATAGATGCTGCTGCTACTGGTCCCAGGACCACACTCTGAGTACCTGTGCTTCTGCATGTGGGCCTGCAGGCTTTTTCTGTGAATAGTTAGTGACTATTTCAGGCTTTGTAAGCCATGTGGTCTCCATCACAGCTACTCAAGTCTGCCATTGTCAGGCAAAAATAGCCACAGACAGTTTGTAAGTGAGTGGGCATAGCTGTGATCCAGTAAAACTTTATTTACAAAAACACAGGCTATAATTTACTAACCCCTGGTTCAGGAGAACTTTGAGCATCCACTCTGTGATGGATACTATGTGGATAATTGCCACTCCCTTTCAGAGTCAAGGGGAAGTCATTAATTCTAGTACATACAGACTTTGATGGTCACTGTACTCAGAATGATAGTGTAGACAAGGCGAGAGCTGCCTTTCTAGTCTGTATGTCTATATTAATACTGTAAAATAAAACAGAATGGTAGTTTGGACGTATGAAGTAAAAAGAACCCCTTCTGCCTCCTCGCACACACATATGCCCAGGACTGGCTCCATAATTTGCAGGCCCAGGACGAAATGAAAATTCAGATACTGTTGTTCAAAAATCATTCAGAACTTCAAGATGGCAATAAGAGCATTAAAGCCAAGCATGGGGCCCCGTGGAACTGCACAGATCACATGCCTGTGAGGCAGACCCGAACACACATCACCGTCCTGGCCTCCACTACCACCTGTGCCTCGGACACACCTACCTGCATTTCAAGTCAGAATGCTATTAGCATGAGGATGCTAATGGTATTGATATCCACATTTAGCAAATATATTTAGGTTTTTCTTACTTTTTGCAGTTTTGGTTTCTCTGGGATAAGTGTGTGGCACACAGCCCTACTGCCCAGTGTTCCCAGATATCTTACACACTGTGGATAAGAGAGCTTCTAGATTAGCATAGAAGGTATGGTGTGCAGTGCAGTGATCCTCTTAGAAATGGTTGGATATCCACCACAGATGCAATTTTAGCCCTGCAGATAATTGGTCAACCAAGCTAGAATAAGCTCTGCATCCAGCTATGTTGTTTCCTATAAAGTGTTCCCAGGTTGTATCCTGCAAGCTTCTACTCATACTGGCTGGCGGCGCCCATAAGAGTTTTATCTGTGTGTGTGGAACGATGTCCAACATGGTGACTTCTGTTCTGCAGGAGCCAGAGTTCCTACAGGTGCAAATAAAATCATGTGCGAAACCATGAGAGCTTAGCATCTGCTGAAAAAGTACGGCCCATTGCAGTAATCCCCCAAGTCATTCAAGCCCGGGTTTTTCCTGCTGTTATAAAACAAGACCCAGAGCATGGGGTAGCAGGGGGCCTTGAGAGAGAGAAACTGTAGGGAAACTTTGGCTGTGATCTGGTGGTGGACTGGGGACTGAGCAACGTCATTCTCCTAACCCTGTTTGTCTTGCTGAGCCAGGGAGCAGTCGGGAAACTTCCTTTGCAAGAAGCAGAATACTGTCACCTTTGGATAAAAGAGTGTTTTGAAGTGGTAACTCTGGATTAGGAGGGCTGAGTTCTTTTGTTAAAGGGCAAGCGCACTATCCCGTGACACCTAACCTAACTCCAGCTGATGAGCAAGGATGTGGGCTTATGAAAATATATGTACAAAAATATTTGATCAGATTATATATCAGTGTCACCATGTCAGCTGTTTATGTGTTCTGCATACTGGGCCTTTCTGTGGAAAGCCTTTCCTGACCCCTCTCCAGTGTGAATTGTGTTCCCTCCTGTCCTTCCTCCCGTTGCTCCCCACCCACTGCCCACTGGCTCTCCAGAAGTCAGTATCTTGGCCTTTATCACACTGTACTGTAATAATTATATCACTTTTTTGCCTATACCGTTAGACTGGTCTCCGTGAAAATGTCTTAGCTCATATTTGTAACCCCAGTGCCACACACAGTGCCTAGCACCAGTAGATCTTCAAAAAGTACTGAACTAATGGAATCCAATGTACAGCTCAGAACCCAGCTCATATCACAGAAAATTGAATATCTGCCAGGTCACAATGTATCTTCCAGTGATGGAAAGTCCTGTATCTGCTCTGTCCCATAGGGTGACTGTTGAGCATGTGACACATGGCTACTGCAAATAAGGGAGTGAAGTTTTTATCTTAACTTTTAATCATTTCAATGACCACCTGTACTAGCAGTTACCATGTTCGATGGCACGGTCCCAAAGCCACCCATCTCTATCCAGCAAGGAACTTCGTTAGCCAGGGAAGCAGGCATTCATCTTGTTCTTCACATCGTTGGCAGGGCTGAGAATACAGTGAATGGTACAACGCGTGCAGGGCAAGGGCCTTTCTGTCCCGGCACCCGGGAGGCAAGGATAGGTCCTCTTGCTTCAGGAGCCCAGAGAGTTCGGACCTGCAGTTGCCTTCCTCTCCCCTCCTCTCAGCTCCCAGAAACGCATGTGACAAGATGGTGGTCCAGCACGCTTGTTCCCAACCCTCAAGTACCCAGAGCTCTTCAAGGCACTGACTTGCTAGTGAAGGGGACCCAGATAGAGCCCTGGCTCCCATGTTAGGTACTTTCATAGATCCACTTCAAGGAGGTTGGTCTTCATGAAAACAGCTGGTCATGTATTGAAATAAGAGAAAGCACCATTCCCTGATTCATAAGAAAGCATCACTTTCTTCTGAAGCTCTGACACTTGAAATTTTCCCATGAACTGAAGATTAATGTGGTATAATGAGATTGGAGTCATCTCTTGTGGTAGGTTTAACCAAATGCTAGTTTCAAGTAGGATGCTCATCAAAATGGAGAAGCCCGTCCCCAGTGTGATATGCTGGGCAGCAGTTCCTGTCTACTGTAAAGACCGTTTGGGGGAAAGAAATTTAGCTGGCGTAATGTGCTTACCTGGAAGTCACGAAGTGCGCTTGATTGCTGTTAAGTCCCATAGTGCATTCAGTGTTCCCTGGCAAGCCATTTCCTTAAAGGCCTGGGTAATATCAACGGGGATAGGAGGCCGGCAGAGGCACGGACCTTGTCCTCGTGCCAGCACCGCTCTAGCTGAAGCATAAAGGGCTCCAGACTGGAAATGTTATTGGCCCTGCCCCTCTGGGAGGTCTTCATGGCCCACTCAAGTAGAGGTTTATTTTTAAATGAAGAGAGTGTTCTCAAGATGAAGAGTGGGTTGTGGATCTCTCCTCCATTTCACCTCATGGATGTTCATTTTCTCTTTTTTTCCCCTTGTTCCTTTTCCCTCCTCACGTACCTAAACGTCACCCACCAGCTCGGGGTTCTTGCTGTGAACGTGTGTCAGGGCCGTGGGCAGACGGAAGCCGGGGAGGAGGATGGGGAGGAGGAAGGTGCTGTGCTGCTTGGAGGCGGGGTGGGGGGAGTGGACATGTTTCTTAAATAAGGTGAGGGTGATTCCTGACACTGGCTTGAGTGAGACCTGAGTGGACCCACTTGAGTGGATCTTGGTGACTTGATACCTCTAGGGACCAAAATACCCATCACCTTTCCAAAATGGTCCCATGGATGTCTTTGTGAGGCCAGGAACAGTATGGCTACTGTATCTGATTCTCTTGGTTGCCCGGCATATCAAAGGCTTGGGGAAAGCCATTGGCTGCTACGGAAATAGAGGTACTAGAAACCCAGCAGATTGAGACGAGGGGAACTTGAGGGCCACTGTTCTTCACAGAACTGCAGCTTCACGCTGTCCTCTTTTGACTGTCAGTGGAATGACTGCTCCGTCTGTTACCTGAGCAGGGCCCCCCCCGCCCCCCGGCCCCGGGCCAGTCGGGAGGCTCTAGAATGGTGACTTCTCAGGGTGGCTGTTCTGCCACTTGCCCTTAGCACATTAAGGTGCCTTCCCTCTTGGAGCCCCGGTGTCCTCACCCACAGAATGTGAGGTGATGACAGCTGCCCCACTGGCCCTTGGGATGTTGAGCCATTAACCACAGAGCATGAGAGGGAGGATGGAGAAGTGGAGCCTTGTCTGCTGTGTGTGGTGTCCGTGAAGACTGCAGGCATCTTGTCCACAACAGCTGCATTTTCTCTCCTTTGGGTCCAGGCTGCTTTGAGTGCTGCATCAAGTGTCTGGGAGGAGTCCCCTACGCCTCTCTGGTGGCCACCATCCTCTGCTTCTCGGGGGTCGCCCTGTTCTGTGGCTGTGGGCATGTGGCTCTCGCGGGCACGGTGGCCATTCTGGAGCAACACTTCTCCACCAACACCAGCGACCATGCCTTGCTGAGGGACGTGTAAGTACCATTTCCCTTTAAAAATGTATTTGAAATGCAAGAGGTTCCAGGGTGCTCTCCTGGCAGGGAACTGATGCTTTCATTAAAGTTCATTGCGTGCAGGTAGAAAAAGGTCCAGGAGAGAACGAAGAAGGACAGGCTGAAGAAGGGGATAAAGAGGCACACAATCTCCATCATAATGTAAATTCGTCACAGGGATGAAAGTGCAGCACGGCGAATGTAGTCCGTAGTTCTGTAACATCTTCATAGGTTCACAGACAGTAACTGCACTAGCGGGGATGAGCATTTAATAATATGGGTAAATGATATGTTGAATCACTGTGTTGTATACTTGAAACCAATATAATACTGTCTATCAACTCTAGCTTCAATAACAAAAATATATATTTAAAATGACAATGCAATGGGTATTTGGCCCCTGAGGTGTTTGGGACCCGGGGTGGGACCTCACCTGGGAATAGCAAGGTGCACACATAGGATGCCCTGCACGCAGTTGCTACGGACGCGGGGGAGGTGGCAAGGTGACAGCTTGATGCTGTCCTTCATCACACCAGAGTTACCCCGGGCCCAAGTCACAGGCGCCCTCTAGTGTCATCCCAGGAAATTACCACCCCTGGAATGTGGGAGCCCTGGTGGTCATTGCCCCAACGCTGACGTCTACAGGGGCAGCACTTTAACATGAAGTCTTCTGGGAGGACAAATCCCAGGGCATCCTGCATTTCAGAAAGGGGCACTTTACGGACTTTAGCCTGAAATCTCTGCCTTTCTGTTCTGGAATCATCCTCAGTGGATTCTCAGCAGCTCCCGTGCGTACCGAATCCTTGTATCTGCGCAGGCTCAGCACTGACGTATTCATTTCCCTCGCATTTTCCCCTGTGTCTGTTTCCTTTTTCTTTCCTTGACTCGCAAAGGTTCACTGTTTAGGTGTCCCATGACTGTAAGAAATTTCTCCACCATACTGAAAAAAGCATGAATGAGTTTTTATGGAACAATAATGGAATCATGTTGGAAGAGTCCTTAGGGAATTTCATTCTTTTTTAAATCTCTTCACAAATATCCAAAGAAATGAGCAGGGGTGGGGGAGGTTATCAGGAGGATCAGTCAAGACAAAGAATTCATGGAGTGCCAAGTGTGTGCAGTGTGCAAAGAAAACCAAGGAGTATTTACCAAGAGTAACCTGGGAAAGGCGTATTGATTTAAGTAGCTACCCATCTTGATCAGTGGCTTGCAAACTTCCAAGAAGCTTAAAAAAAAAATCCTGCCCATGCTTCCTCCCAGACAAATTCAGTCACGATCTCTGGGATAGGACCCAGGCACCAGTATTGTTTCAAGCTCCCCAGGTGGTTCCAGTGGGCAGGCTGAGGCTGAGGAATAGTCATCTGGATCTTTGAAAGCCTTCCTAGGGCAAAATTAGCTGTAAATTGCCTTTCTGTATCTTAAGCCTACTTCATGTATTATCACTTGTATAGTGAGAATCTCAATTCAGCCATCATCTGGTCCGGTTACTCCTTGAGCCCTGAGGGTTTACCTAGGGGTTTCATCAGAATGGTGCTAACCACTAGGCCTGGCTGGGTGGCACTGTGATATGGTGGAAAGGACATGTTGTCTATGGAACCAGAGTTCAAATGCAGGTCTGCCACTAGCTGTGTGTCCGTGGAAGAGTAACTCAGCTCCTCAATGCCTGTGTTAACCTGTATGCAAACGGAGGATTCTACCCCTCCTATGCAGGACTTGGGTAGGTAATCTTACACCTGGGCTCCTGGCCCTGACCGAACGAACCTTTTCCGTTGCCTGGGAAGGCTGCCCACCTCAACCTTGGGCCCACCTTGGAAGAAGGGCCCAGGTTGCTGTGGAGTGAGCAGTGGCCTGCCTAGAATGCCCCAAGAGCCTGCCACCAAAGCCATCAGCAGGGTGGGGGACGTCACAGCAATGTCACCTTCGTGTCCTCCCTCCAGAGGCCAAAAAACCTAGTCTGTCTACCATGCAGTGAACTCCACTTTACAGATGTCTTGTTCCTTTTCATAGAATACAACTGATGCAGTATGTCATCTACGGCATTGCATCCTTTTTCTTCTTGTATGGGATCATTCTGTTGGCAGAAGGCTTTTACACCACAAGTGCAGTGAAAGAACTGCACGGCGAGTTTAAGACCACTGCCTGTGGCCGGTGCATCAGCGGCATGGTGAGTACGAACCTGATAATCTGATATTGCAACCGGAGCCACACCTCTAGGCATTTCTTTGTATTTGGTGAAAGCTAGAAGCTGACAGAGTGGCTAGGGAGTCCGTGACACAAATATTCTTAGCAATTCAGTTAGGAATATGAAGAACCTTCAACATATTATTGATAATAAATGAAAACCTGTGGCTGAAGTAGTAAATATTTCCCTTACCAACATACAGGTAACAAGGATACAGAAGATTTTCCGAACATGAAGTTCCCGCTGTGAAAGGCGATGGCTTTCCTATTGTCCCTTTGTCTTTGAGTATGGATTGTGGCCATAGAGACTTGCATGTACTCTGATAACTGCCACAACCCTTCTGGAAGTATTTACCAAGCACTTTTTCTACTAAGCACCTAGCTGGGGACTTTGCTAGTCACTGGCGGTACAAAGATTAAAACATAAGCTCCATCCTCAAGAACCTTATAGTGTGAGATAGGGGTCAGGGGTTTGCGGCGTTTAGCCCTTGGGTCAAATCCAGCCCACCATCTGGTATCATATGGCCCATGAGCCATAATGGATTTCTACCCTTAAATTATTGGGGGGAAAAACAAACAAATATCTTGTGACACATGAAAACTGTATGAAATTCAAGTTTCAATGACCGCCAGTAGTTTTATTGGCGCCCAGCTGTGCTCATTGGTGGCCACATTGTCTGTGACTGCTTTCCTGCTCTAAGAGCAGAGCTGAGTGGGGTGACAGAGACCCTTTGTGGTCCACAAGCCAAAACTCGTCCCGAGCTGGCCTTTTGCAGATGACGTCTGCTGACCTCTGGTGGGGAGGACGGCAAAGCTTTAAGAGCTCCTGAGAAGCCAGCGTTACAAAGTGCCGGGTCACAAAAGGAAACTCAGCGTGGGTGGAGAGGCTAGCACGGAAGAGGCATTTATGGGGTTTGATTTGGGGCATGTTGAGAGTTAATAATGGCAAATTCACATCAAAAAGTCCCCAAGCAGCTAGCTGAGTTGGTCTGGCACTTGAAAGAGTGCTTGGGTGTAAAGGAAACAGTTTGGGAGGCCAGAGAGAAGCCCTGATGCTGAGGCGGAAACCCCAGGCTGGCTGAGTAAGACTGTGGACCCTCTGCCGAGGAAAATTCTCACCCTCGCTGCAGGCTACAGCTCCCTGGGCGCTGGCCCATGGCTCAGCTTTCTGTGCTGGACGGGAAAGGAAAGGACGTAGAGGCTCACTTACAACACCTGGAGAGGCCAGCATTCCCTAGTCCTGCTCAGGGAGGCACGCAGATTGCAGTGTACTTCCTGGTGAGCAGATGTGAGCCTGGGCATGAAGGGTGCATCAGTTTTCTCAGGGTAGGCGCCGTCCTACCCAGGGCGGCCCTGTCATTGGCAGCTGCTTGTCCCTTTACCACCCTTAGGTCCCGGGAAACTGTACCAAAGTGCACTGCCCTGCTGCTGCTGCTGTCTGGCCCCTGGTTTCTGCTGAGTTTCTCAGTCCTTTGCTAAACGGCCTGGGACCGGAAATAGAGAGTGTGGCAGTGGGCAGTGGGCACGGGGAGAGGGGCACCGCTACTGTGTGCAGAACCAGAGGGCATTGCAGTGGGATGGGGTGGGGCAGTTGCCCCACTCATGACAGGAGAGGAGGATCGAGCATGAGCAGGACAGAGAGGCCCAGGAAAGAGGGGCAGTCCAGGAGCCTGGGGCAGGCCGGCTGGAAGGGCCCAGCCAAGGGGCTGGGAAATGACACTGCTTGGGAGGGGGATAGGGACCAGGTCAGGAAAGGTCTTGAGTGTCAGGCTGGGAATGAAATCACCAGCAAAGAGGAGCAGGGGTGATGGTGGGAGGGAAAGTTAGCAGGTGAGCACCAGGCTCAGGGCGGGCAGGTGGGCTGTGCGGGCCGTGCTTGCAGAGCGGTGCCAGCCCCGCTGACCTGCGCCTGCGGCCATGGGGGAAGTTACCTAGAGCGGCCCACGTGCTGGGGTTGGGGCAGGGGTGGGGGCGCCGCGTGCCACTCTGGGGCTGGTGCGTGGGAAAGTGGTGGGCATGAGCAAGTCCACGCCAAGATGGTTGGAGGAAGGAACCTTGAAGCACGCCACAGGGTACTAGGTAGGCTGGGGGAAAGAAGCCTTTGTGGGGAATGAGGGAGGAGTGGCCAGAGAGGCAGATGTGGGGTTCAAGGAAGAAGGAAGCCTTCAGCCAAGAAGGTGCACCCAAGCATCCAGATGATCTGAATTGACCTTGGGGCCTGCCTCCATCAGTCCTCCTGCGCATGCCCACCTCAGCCATCTGCGCTTGCATCGCACAGGTGCTCGGGGCCAGGGCCTCTTTACCAGGCGATTTCTGCAAACGTCTCAGGCAGCTGCACATATTGCCCTGATCCCTCAGCCGGCCCCCCCACCGGCGCAGGCTGCCTCCCGCCCTCCTGGGCTGCTTTGCTGCAGGCTGCTGCTCTGGCCTGTAGTGTCATCTGACGGGGCTCGGCCAGTCCTTGATCCCCTGCAGCCCCAACACCAGGCTGTCAATGTAACAATGGGCAGGGGGCTGCCAGAAGGAAACACCACCAAGAGGCCCTTGGCTGCTGGAATCCATGGACCTGGCCAGGCTCAGCGCCCTGCTCCCCTCCTGGGCTCTTGCTCATTCATAGCAGCCCATCTGGGCCCAGCCCTTTGTCCTGGCCCAGATCCGCCTGTCCTGGGTAAACTGCACCCCCGAGGACAGTCCATCAGAGCATAAGCTGCGTGGGTCCACATGCCATCACTGAAGTTCACCTGAACGACTTCATCTGCAGGGCTTCAGAAAGGTCCAGTCGGGCTTCCGCTGTCTGCTGGCCTCTTTAGATCTGTTTGAGCAAGAACACACGCCTATGCACACCTGCACGCGCACATGCACTGTTCCCAGGGACAAATGATCTCCACAGAGTGTCATTTCAGAAAACTGTGCTCCTAAAAGAAATGACCCGCAGAGCTGAAACCTACTCCTCAGTTGCTGGCCAGTCTTGTTCTTTGGTGGTTGTCCTGAACCTCTCCGATTCCAAACCCCAAACTGGATTCTCATTTCAGTTGGGCTTTTTAAGAAGTTCACAGAACTAGGGAGTATGTGAATTTAAAACTCTCAGGAGTAAGATATATCTTGATAAAGCTGTTATTTTAAAAAGTAAGACTACATGGCTACAAGTCAGGGGAATGCTTGATTCCCGGGGAAGGAGGCACCTTTGAAAAGCACAAGGGCAAATAGCAAACAAAAGTGGAGGAAACCCTCCAAAACTCCTGGCAGCTTTCAAATGGCAGCTTTCCCTCCTCACTTCTACCCATCAAGTTTCAAAAACAAAGGGGTCCACCTTCCATAAGGCCCAGCGTGAAATCAGCAACTGCCTGCAGCTCAGCACTGTAGTCCGGGGAGCCCTCATTGGGGCTTTGCAGACAAAGCAGTTAAACAAGGGGGCCAGGGCCTCCGTCAGCGACCAGACCCGATGCCTGGGCCCGCAGGCCGCTCCCGCGGAGGGCGACCACTGTGGCTGCCGAGCCTCCCAGGTACATTGCCGGCGGGACCCTCTGGACAGCGTGTGCCCAGCACATGTTCACGTTTCTGGAAATAATGGTACATGCCTCCGTTTGCTTTTTACCAGAGGCAGCAGGCTGCCCCAGAGTGGTCTGTGCCGCAGTGCCTGGGGCTCCTGTGCCAGTGCCCTACTTGGAGGCCCCAGCCCAGCACAGCCCGTTTTTAGCTATTGTATGTGGCAAAGTTTATTAAAGAAAATATTTGTTCTAAAAAGTTGAAAAGCCACTGCTGTGTGGAGAGACCCTGGGCCATCTTCATTTCCCCACGGGTCACGTGCGCCTTGAGCCCTGTGCTAGTGTCTCTGGGCAGCCAGTGGGCGGAGCGGCCTTGGAGCGTGTGTAGGGAGATGTAGCAGATGGGAGGGCTGATGATGACTATAGCAGCACACCAACTGCAGAAGGTCGTGTGAAGCTGGGATGACAAATGCATGCTGCCCTTGCTCACCAGAAGGCCTTGCTCTGGCTGGACCTTTCTGAAGCCAGTCTGAATGCCTGAGGCTACCATGTCAGGAACAACCCCAAGGGGTCTCTCCCCTGGGCCCTGGCCTGCCCTTCGGAGCCCTGACGGCTGCAGGAAGGGAAGCCTCACCAAGCAAACAACCACCAGCCCTTCTGCAAGTCTTTGTGGTGTTATTAGAAAGAAAATAGTCTTTTGAAAGGTAAGAAAAAGGAACCCTAGTTTGGAGTAGTGCAGTTATAAGGGGGAGACGGGTATGGCAGTGTGGAAATGTGTTTCTAAATATTCTTAGAAAGGCAAATGTTACAAAATGTCCTTGAAAGAAAAGAAAAAGCTACTTGTTTCTGCAGTTTCCCATGGTGACCGACAGGATGTCACCTATCTGAGCCTAACCCCCAGGCCCACCTCACATCATCCAGGTATTTCCTGCAGTTTGGAGACTTCAGGTCTTCCGCATAAGCTTAAAAAAAAAAAAAGCCAAACTAGAATTCCAAACCCTCACCCACACACTCTGTGGGTGCACATTCTGAAAAGACAAATACAATGTTCTTGAACAGTCTTTCAAAGTTTTCTGAAAATTGGTGGTCAGGGACGTTCTCAAGAAAGTAAAGCACTATGATTGCAGGCCTCCTGAAATTGCCCATGACAACATGGGGGCAAACACGATGAAGACTTTTCTCAGCCATTGCCTATAGAGCTGTTTTTAATCTTGAAAGCTAGAGGGAAATAGAATTTTATCAGATCCACTGCACATTGACTTGTGTTCAAGGCCATTTAAAACTTCTAATAAAGGGCCAAGCATCTAATGCTATTAGTAATGTCATAAGATCATAAAACTAGTGAAGTTCCTTTTGAGAATGGTGGTAAAATAGCACTTGCTATATGAAGCCCTGTGCTATGTAAAATAAAGGTAGTTTTTGAGAAATTAATATGAAGGGATAATCCAGTGGCCTGTGAAAGTGTCCAGCCACCATCCCATGGTACAGAGAGAACTGATGTTTAGAAAGAGCATGACTTGGGAGGCCCTCTTACTAATGATTATCTCTGGACAAGGGAGACCACTGCTTGGGGTCAGGGGACATGATATGTCCCTGAAGTGGCTTCCGACAGTAACATTCTTGATCCGACAGCTCTGGAGAGCATGAGCACCTCAGCCCAGCTGCCAGGCCTGGCTCTCCTCCCCTCAGGTGCCAATGGCGCTCTGAAGGCATCCCGCAGGCTCAGTATGGGGCTGGGAGCGCATAAGCCCTCCTCCCAGGGATTCACCTTGCCTGGGTCAGTGACAATTCTTTCTCCTTGTTTTTGGCTCAGTTTGTCTTCCTCACCTACGTGTTGGGAGTGGCCTGGCTGGGCGTGTTTGGTTTCTCGGCGGTGCCTGTGTTTATGTTCTACAACATATGGTCAACTTGTGAGGTCATCAAGTCTCCCCAGACCAATGGGACAGCTGGTGTGGAGCAGATCTGTGTGGATATCCGGCAATACGGTACTTCCTTTTAATCCCCCCAGGTTTTAGCCTCTTGGGTATACATCTGGACCTTAATTGTTACACAGGGGTCTCCTGGTCAGGCCTGGTTCATATGTTCTTCACTTGGAGCAATGCGTACTCTCTCTCCATATGCTGTGTTCTGGAGGGAAACAGCTCTTAAAGCTCTTAGTTGCTAAAAGGTGGGTTCAAAATTTTGTCATATCTTCAAGTTTAGTATGTAATGAAAGAAACTTTTTATAATGCAGCTCAATCAAAAAAGACTTCTGCATATCCACTATATATTTTTTTCAGTTTTGTTCCATCCAAACCATTGCAGGTGCTAGATAATCCAAGTAATTTGCACATCCCACTTGTGGTCATTTTAAAAAATGAGCAATTGCTGAAAGTTCATCTGTACTGTACAGTTATACTGAAAGTTTATCTGTACAGATACATAAAATCCAGACAGATTTTATTTTAAAGTCATCAGGATGTATAGAAAAGCCAGCTGCGGGAAGCCTGCTCAAACCTATTCTCTAATGGATTTCCTCGCAGTATGGGGGCCACGCTCCTCCTGTCCGTTGAACCTGGGAGAGCAGCATCTTGGGTAAGGGGTTTAATTACTGCTTCCAGCCAGGATGGTAGGAAGTCCTGTTCTTTGCAGAAACAACTGCCAAGGGGGAAAAAGGAACTTTTCACCAGACTGGAAGAAGAAGTAACTGTTCTTTCAGAGCTTTTCTGGAGAGAGGTGGCTATTTTCAGTTTGGGGTCTTATCTTCAGCTTTGCCTCTTATGACCTGATATGGAACTGCCCATGGGACTAATCTCTTCTTCTAAAGACCAAGGCTCAACCACACTGTTCTTTATGATGGACTGAAAACAGTGCCTAAAGGTGATTTTTAGAATATTAGTAAATGAACATCTAAACATTTTAAATCACTGGTTTCACTAACAATCTGGGGACTTGTCAT
>JAVSCE010009728.1:0-39457 GCA_032199065.1 Smutsia gigantea
AGTGTTTCAGTTCAGCAATACTTTGATCATGCACATTCACCCCATTACCTTGCAGGGCAAGAAGGTTATCTACTAGAAGATCTGGACTGTGGATTAAACAATTGTGAATGATTGGAGTCTTGACATTTTCCCTCCTAACAGGATTTTTAAAATTAGATAGTATAAATTGATTCATCTCATGAGACAACAAAGCTGTCTTAATCTCACCCCATTCAGCTTAAGAATGGTAGAAAATGCTGCAAAAATTAAGCAATTCATATAGAATTCAGTACCATCATTAAGGTACTTAACTCCAGGTCTAGTAGAGGAATATCAGGGATCCCTTAAGTTCCCACATGGTTACAAGTAGTCTCTTTTCCTGATGCTTGCTACTCAAAATCTTCTAATTTTGTTGGTTTATCATATTAACATAATGATGAAATTATAGGTAAAATTCAACACTGTACTGAAGACAAAGGACTGGATAAGTTTAAAAAATTTGATATTACCCTTGATGCTGCCATTAGTTTGTTGTGTGTCCTTGGATAAGTCATTTAAACTTCTCAATATCTCAGGGGGTTTTTTAAATCAATCATTTAAGGGCAATAAAATATACCCTACCGCATAGGACTGATGTATCAAATGAGAATATGGATATGAAAATGTTTTGAGAGAATTAAACATTGTAAACCACCCCCCTTTTAATATATGCTGGCTTTATGGAGAAAAGAAACACATCCAAAATGTATTTTCATGGAAAATCAGATTTTGGATTAGAAACATTTTCAATAGTTAAAAAATAGTGTATACGTACAATTTTCTGTGTAACCAAAGTTTGGGATTAATTATTAATTTAGCTTGTTTAAGAATGGAGGGAAAACTGGGGCCATTTTCAGTAAAATTCTGTCATGTGGAAAATTAAATAATTTCAATATCTCCTCAGGGACCCCAGGAAATGTTTCTCAATTGAGTACCTGAATTTTCAGAACAGACTGCATTTTCTTCTAAACCACTGACATATGTAGAAGATTATTACAGTTGTATTTCTATAATACTAGATGCCAATACTTGTTCCACACCAAAAATCATGGCACATTATTCTTAATATGATCTGTAGACGATGTGCATAATGGCTGTTACCTCCTCCCTTAGAAATTTACCCACCTATGAAAGTGATCTTTTAATCAAAGATAATCAAGAGAAAACAAGATACACCATAATTAGACTATCCTTCTGTACTCCTAGTAACACAGTGATGTTCTACAACACAATACTATTGAATCCTAATTTGAACCATTAAAAATATAGCTTAAATTGACTTTAATTGTGATTTCAACAGATTACATTTCAACCCAGGAATAGAAAATTCCAGGATTGCTGTTGTTGGATTGGTTTTATTTTTAATTTTCTTTTTCTTTTTTGTTTTGTTTGTATTTTTTACTTTAAAATAAAACCTTTTCTTTACAGTGAAAGAAAGTACATACCATCTTTGGAGTTGTGAATGTTCAGGGAAGAAAAGTCTATCTGAACTCCAGTTCTAATCTTGTGGAGTGTGAGCATATGAAGAGAAGTGCTACAGTGCTAATTCTCCCCTTCTCCACCAGATAGGGAGGCCCTCTAAGAGAGGCTATGTTTATACAAACATAGCATAGCAAGAATACTGAAGTAGGAGTCAGAAAACAAGAGAGTAATCTAGTTTTAATGCAACCGTAAAGCAGATGTTTTTGTAACTTAACAGTTCATCTACTCAGTGGAAAAAAATTGTATCATCCTAGAAGTCTCTAAACAAGGATGCATGATGAATGAGATATTTTTAAATAATCTAATCAAAGATATCCATATTTTTAATGTTCATTGAAAGAATTTGGAATAAAACCCGTCTGGTAGCCATCAGGATTTACTGATGAAAAATCAGTATATAGAACCTAAGTGGGAGAAAGGCATAACTGTGCCAACTTAAAGACTGTTTCTTGAACACCCATATCCAGAAAAGCACAGTCAGCCATGGCCATTTGTAGCAGGAATCACAAAATGCAGTAATTAACCATGTCATTAAAAATACATCAATACCAAATAAACTGTTCCATTGGTTGATGAGTTACAGGTTATATTATCTCACTGTCTTGGGCAAACCCTAATAATCTGTGGTATAAATTCAAGTGGATATTACACAATAATTAAAAATAATGTATATAAATAACTTTAATGACATGGAAAAATACTGATGCCATCTTGTTAACTGAAAAGCCTAGAAATTATATGTACAGTGTTATGTTATATCAATTATGTATAATACATATACGTATATACATATATATATAAAGATGTATATATATCTTTAATGAAATGTGCTAATATGTTGCAGTTAATTGTTTTGAATGACAATATTACAGGCAACTTTTATTTTCTTCATTATACTTTTTTATATTTTATAAACTTTCCACAGTGAATATGTGCTACTTTTATAATCACAAAGTATTGAAAAAGCAAGCTGACAAATTTTCAAACTAATAAAAACTACCAATTTCTGAATTGAACTCTGGAGATGGCTCCAGAAGCAAAGTAAAGAATCTTAGAGTCTAGCACAAAGTATGTGAAAAACAGTGGGGGAGTGGGGTGAGGGAATGGCATCTTAAAGAATTTTTCTTGGGTATGGATCTAAGGCTAGAGAAGAGGATAAGTGGAGCTTTCTAATTGTGACTACCCTGTCTGCAACTTTGCCAGAGGTAGATGATACCCTGCTATGCCACCATTGTGGGGAAAAGAAAGCAACACCAGTCAAGCACCCACTGGAGCCTGTGGCATTATATAAGGGCAGCACAGAAAGTACACTGGATATGCAAGCCAGTGAGTAGGATGTCCTGGCACAAGGGTTAGGCAATGGGCATCTCCACCTCTCCCTGTAGATCTTCCATTCCTATAACACAGGTGTAACTCTGGGGGGAAAATATTTTCCCAGTCTGGGGTAAATTATCTTTGAAACCAAAATCAGTCAAAGAGATAAAGAGAGAGAAACCCTTTTATTGCTCACAAGCAGTCATCCACTTCTGCTCGCCAGTATCTCTCACAACCCAACTGCAAAAAGGGACACTACCCAACCTCTCTGGTCCAGATATGCCCTTGCTTCCCCTTGTAATCACCTATTGATATGAAAATGGACTACTTCTCTCCACCCGTTGGAAACAACTATTAATATGGAGATCCACTAAGGCTAGACAAGATTCTGGAAATACTGAAATTTTACCTACAACAGGCTAAGTGCTTACAACCAAGACAGGCAGCTCTTGCAAAAGAGCAGTGTCAGAGCAGAGAGTCAGAAGGTCCGCAAAGTGGCATATGAGGGGATGGAGGAAGGGAAACTAAAGAATGTTATAGCCAATATTATAGCAATAAGCTCTTTGTCTAAAATCTCTGCTCTGAGACATGTTCCTGGCCTTCCCGTTTCCTCCATCCATGGGGGAGAACATCGAAGGAAAGAAAACAAGTTGAATATATATTAGAAGTGGAATTTGTAGGGCAGAGATGAACAATAACTTAGAACAGGTTATAATGAATATTCCCATAAAAGTAAGGCAGAATATTAGAAAATGTCGAAAAGAACAAACATTCAGAAAGAACAAACTGGAGTTACTGCATATTAAAAATATAATGTTGGAAATAAAGAACTTAATAGAGGGGTTGAGCAGCAGAATGGATACAGCCAGGAAGATAAAAGAAATAGTGAGTGAGGAACTCTTCCAGAAGGCATTGGGAAAAGATGGAAAATATAAAAGAAAAGTTGAAAGATATGGGGGATAGAAACAGAAGCATCTTTATTAACATAATAGTGGTAATAAAAGGAGACAAGTAAATAAACTGAAGGAAACCAAAGTTTTCCAAGAATAAAAGAAAGAAGGAAAGATGTGAAATCTCAGATTAAAATGCATTTAGAATGCAAAAAGCAGAGATAAAAGTTTAGATAACAATGCTTAAATATATAGATGAATTGAAGACATGAAAGATAAAAATAAAAGCTTGCAAAACTTTAAATCAGATTACTTACAAATGAACAATAGATATTACATAATATATATACACACACATAACATATATATTTCAAAGATACACAAAATTCCGTGAACATGTACTAAACATATGATATTTAGTGGCTATGAGAGAGCAATGGAAGTGGGTTTTCAAAGGAGCCTGGAGGGAAAGAGGTAGTTACAAAAAAAAGATATGGAATGTGTGTTGTAGAAAGAAACAATAGAGGAACTAACCTATTTAGTATGCCTAATGATGAGAGAGATGATTATGGTAAACTCTCACACAGTCTTTAGATAGAATTTGAAGATAGTACAGCAATAACCACCATGATACCATGGAGAAAGATACAGTTTGAAATGAGGTCAAAATGTTATTCTGGGAATTTCATTTGTTTTCTATTTTGCAACACAATTTTCTTTAAAGAAATTTGAGATTCACAAAAAATTTGAGAGAAAGGTACAGAGATTTCCCATATGATCTTGTCCTCACACATATGCATATTTCCCCTATTATCAACATTCTCCAACAGGCTGATACATCTGTTACAATTGATGAACCTACATTGGCACATTATAATCACACAAAGTCTACGGTATACATTATGGTTCATTCTTGATATGCATTCTTTGGGTTTGGAAAAATGTGTAATAACACATATGTATCATAGTATCAGAGCAGTTTCACTGCCCTAAAAATCCTCTGTGCAGCACCAATTCATCCTTTCCCTCCTCTTTCAAACATTGGCAACCACTGATATTTTTACTGTCTTCATAATTTTGCCTTTTCCAGTATTTTATAAAGTTGGAATTATACAATATATGTAGCTTTTACAGATTGGCTTCTTTCACTTAGTAATATGCAATTAAAGTTCTCCCATATCTCTTTATGGCTTGATAGGTCATTTCTTGTTAACACTGAATGATATTCCATTGTCTATATGTACCATAGTTTGTATATCCGCTCAGCTACTGAAAGACATCTTGGTTTCTTCCAAGTCTTGGTAATTATAAAAAAAGTCCTCTATAAATATCCATATGCAAGTTATTGTGTGCAAATAGGTTTTCAACTCTGGGTAAATACCAAGGAGTGATTGCCAGATCATATAGTAAGAGTATGTTTAGTTTTATAAGAAACTGCCAAACTATCTTCCAAAGTGTCTGTGCCATTTTACATTCCCCCCAGCAGTGTAGGAGAGTTTCTGTTGCTCCACAACATCATCAGCATTTGGTATTGTCGATGCTCTGGATTTTGTCCACTGTTATAGGTATATAGTGGTCCCATTGTTGTTTTAGTTTGCAATTCTCAGGTGACATATGATGTGAAAAACTTGTTCATATGTTCACTTGCCCTCTATATATCTTACGTGGTAAAGTGTCTGTTAAGGTCTATGGCCTATTTCTTAGTTGTGTTTTTTTTTAATTGTTGAAATTTTAAATATCATTGTCATACTAATGCCATCTAGGCTTTATCCTGTGTTATCCTCTGGGAGTTTTTATGTTTTGCATTTTATGTGTAGGTCTATGATCCCATTTGAGTATATTTTTGTGAAGGGTGTAAGGTCTATGTCTAAAGTCATCATTTTTCATGTTGATGTTCAGTTGTTCCACCACCATTTGTTGAAGAGACTACCTTGGTTCCATTGCACTGTCTTTGCTCCTTTGTCAAAGATCACTTGACATATTTATGGGGGTTTATTTCTGAACTCTATTCTGTTCAATTGTTCTATTTGTCTATTTTTTCACCAATACAGCACTGTCTTGATTATGTAACTTTTGAACTCAGGTAGTTTTAGACCTCCAATTTTGTTCTTCTCTTTCAATATGTTGATTATTCTAGGTCCTTTATCTGCAAGTTTCTGACCCAAATTAGTTTCCTTCTATCTAAAGACCTTTTTACTGAATTATATTGACATACAAAATTATATTGGTATACAACATTCTGATTCAACAATTATATACATTGCAAAATGTTCACAATGATGTGTACATTTCTAAGAAGGAAGGTCTATTGTCAAAAAAATTCCCTGAATATGTGATTGTCTAAGAAAGTCATTATTTCTCCTTTAGTTCGTTTATGATCATATTATATAAGTCTTGGGTGTACAGCATCTGTATACACTGCAAAGTGATCAGCACCACAAGTTTAGTTTCCATCTGCCACCATATGGTCGATTCCCTTCATCCATTTTGCACATTCCCAAATTCCCTTCCTCTCTGGGAACCACTAGTCTGTTTTCTGTATCTATGAGTTTTCATTTTATGTTGTTTGCTCATTTGTCTTGTATTTTTAAATTCTGCACATGAGGGAAATCATACAGTGCTTGTTTTTCTCCCTCTAAATTATTTTGCTTGACATGATACCCTAGAGGTCCATCAGTGTTATATGAAGAGGCAAGATCTCATTCTTTTTATGGCTGAGTAGTTATTCTATTCTCTGAAATATATCACATCTTCTCTGTTCATTCATTTATTGACATACACTTAGGTTGTTTCTATATCTTGGCTATTGTAAACAATGCTGCAAAGAATACAGAGGTGCACAGATCTTCAAATTAGTGTTTTCACATTCTTCAGATAAATACCCAGAAGTGGAAGAGCTGAATCCTATGGTAGTTCTATTATTAATATTTTGAGGAATCTCCATACTGTGTTCCACAGTGGTTGTACCAATTTACAATCCCACCAACAGTGTACAAGGGTTCTCTTTCCTCCACATCCTCTCCAACACTTGTTTTTCTTTTCTTTTTGATAATAGCCATTCTAACATGTGTTAAGTGAAATCTCATTGATTTTGATTTGCATCTCCATAATAATTGTGATATTGAGCATTTTATCACACGCCTATTGGCCATCATGGAGAAATGTCTATTCAGATCCTTTGCCCATGTTCAAATCAGGTTTTGATTGTTGTTGAATTGTATTAATTCTTATATATTTTGGGTATTAACCCCTTATTAGATATACGGTTTGCAAATATTTTCTCCCATTCAGTCGGTTGCCTTTTCATTTTGATGATGGTTTCCTTTGCTGTGCAGAAGCTTTTTGGTTTGGTGTAGTCCCATTTGTTTGTTTTTACTTTTGTTTCCCTTGCTTTTGGATTCAGATCCAGAAATAAATTGCAAAGATCAATGTCAAGGAAATTACTGTCTGTTTTCTTCTGGGAATTTTATGGTTTCAGGCTTTACACTCAAATGTTTATTTTGAGTTAATTTTTGTATGTGGTTGATAGTGGTCTCGTTTCATTCTTTTGCATGTGGCTGTTCAGTTTTCCCAACACCAGTTTTTTGAAAACACTGTCTTCATTGTATGTTCTTGACTCCTTTGTAATAGATTAATTGTCCATATATGTATGAGTTTATTTCTGGGCTCTCTGTTCTGTTCCATTGATCTATGGTTTTTTTTTTTTTTGTACCAATACTATACTGTTTTGATTACTACATATATTTTTTATCTCAAAGAATAGTTTTAAGTCAGGGAGTGTGATACCTCCAGCTTTGTTCTTCTTTCTCAAGATTGCTTTAGCTATTAGGGGTCTTAGTGGTTCCATACAAATTCTAATATTATTTATTCTAATTTTGTGAAAAATGCTATTTGTATTTTGGTGGGGATTGCATTGAATCTGCAGATTGCTTTGATTGTATGGACATTTTAACAATATTAATTCTCATTCATCATGAGTACAGAATATCTTCCATTTATCGGTGTCTTCAATTTCTTTCACCAATGCTTTGTACTTTCAGAGTGCTGGTCTTTCATCTCCGTGGTTAAATTTATTCCTAGACATTTTTTTTTTTGATGTAGTTGTAAATGGGATTGTTTTCTTGATTTCTCTTCCTGATGTTTTGTTATTAGTGTATAAAAGCACCAGAGAATTATCTAGATTTCTCTTGTATCCTAAATCCTGACATTTTTTAATTTATTTATTTGCTCATTCATTTATTCACTCGTTCAGTTCTGATAGTTTTTAGTGGATTCTTTAGGTTTTCCTATATGTATAGTAGCATGTCATCTTCAAATAGTGACAGTTTTACTTCTCTCTTTCTATTTAGATGCCTTTATTTATTTTTCTTGTCTCTGGATAGGACTCCAATATTATGTTGAATAAAAGTGGTGAAAGTGGGCATTTTTGTCTTCTTCCTGTGCCTTTTAATTAGTAAAAGTTTTCATTAGTAAATTGCACTTATTTACAATTTTCATTTTTTCTTTATTTTGTTGAATTATATATAATAAAATTCACAAATCTTAGTGTACAGATTGATGAATTTCGACATGTCTATACACTCTAGTCATCAAGATACCAAACATTTTCACTAATATTTTTTTCCCTTCACCCATTTCACACTTCCTCCCACCTGCTTTGTGGAGAAAATGGATATTTCTGACCAGGATTCCCACCTGGCCTTAATAGCACTCATTGTCCATATATATGAGCCTGTTTGCACAACTATGAGATGTTTACTGGGAGAAGAGTTTTATCAGTCACAGGATTGCTGGCCCAAGGTAGGGGTGGAGAGGAATCACCCATTCTCTCCTCTCATCTGTTCCTGGTAGGTAATTTGTCAGGAGTGTGCCAGTCACCAGGGACCTCCCACTGAGTTGCTCCCAGTGTGAGGGTCAAGGGGAGGAGACAGTGCAATGTGAGAGGCAGTTCTGAGTGGTGTGGGAGAGAGAGCTGGGTAGCCAGGTTCAGAGTTGTGAGAATGGGGAAGGAGCCAAGAGGGCCGCTGATGCAAGTGAGAGAGACTGCGCCATGAGAATAAACCTCTCTGATTCCCACCTCCTTGCCTGTGCATTTATTCAGCCTCTCCAAATTTATAGGGAACTTGTCCCAGGCAGGGAAGCCCTCTTCCTGGAGCTACACCCTTCCTCTAACTTAACCACCAGTCTTTGCTGAGTGTATTGCAGTTTTGTCTGTTTATTTGTTTTATTTATAAGATTCCACATAAAAGGGAAATCATACAGTATTTGTCTTTGAGTTATTTCATTTAGCACAATACCTCTAGATCCATCCATGTTATCACAAATGGCAAGATTTCATTCTTTTTTATGGTTGCATAATATTCCATTAGATATATAAACTACAACTTTTTTATACATTTTATCTTTTGTTGGACATTTAGGTCATTTCCAGATTTTGGTTGTTGTGAATACAAGTGCATATATCTTTTCAGGTTAGTGATTTTGTTTTCTTTGAGTAAATTCCCAGAAGTGGAATTGCTGGGTTGTACGGTATTTTTAGTTTTAGTTTTTCAAGAAACCTCCATACCACTTTCCATAGTAACTGTACCAGTTTTCAATCCATCCCACCAGCGGTGTGCAAAGATTTCCTTTTCTCCACATCCTCACCAATGCTTCTTATTTCTTCTTGATATTAGCCATTGTGACTGGTGTTAGGTGATAATTCATTGTAGTTTTGATTTGCATTTCCCTAATAGTGATATTGAGCATCTTTTTATGTGCCTCATAGCCATCTGCATGTCTTTTGGAAAATGTCTTTTCAGGTCCTCTGCCCATTTCTTAATTGGATTATTTGTTTTTTTGGTGATGAGTTCTATGAGTTGCTATATATTTTGGATGTTAGCCCCTTATCAGATATATCATTTGCAAGTATATTCTCCCACACTTTAGGTTTTATTGATGGCTTCCTTTGCTGTGCAGGAGCTTTTTAGTTTGACATATTCCCACTTGTTTATTTTTTGCTTCTGTTTCCCTTACCTGAAAAATTAAAATTCCCTTATCCAGAAAAATTTTACTGATGTTCAAGAATTTATTGCCTCTTTTGGCCTAGGACTTTTATGGTTTCAGGTCTTATATTTAGGTCTTTAATCCATTTTGAGTTTATTTTTGTGTATGGTATAAAAGAGTGATCCACCTTCATTCTTTTATAGTTTTCCCAACACCATTTATTGAAGAGATTTTCTTTTCCCTATTGTATATTCTTGCCTCCATTGTCATACATTAATTGAACATACAGATATGCATTTATTTCTGGGCTCTCTATTCTATACTATTGGTCTCTGTATCTGTTCTTGTGCCAGTATCATAGAGTTTTTTTTTTCAGCATCATTAATCTACAATTACATATGCAACATCATGGTTACTAGACTCCCCACATCATCAAGTCCCCACGACATACCCCCTTACAGTCACTGTCCATCAGTGTAATGAGATGCTATAGAATCACTACTTGTTTTCTCTGAGTTGTACAGCCCTCCCCGTGCCCCCCCCAAGATTACATCTGCTAATCGTAATGCCCCTTTTTCCCTCTTATCCCTCCCTTCCCGCCCATTTTCCCCAGTCCCTTTCCCTTTGGTAACTATTAGTCCGTTCTTGGGTTCTGTGAGTCTGCTGCTGTTTTGTTCCTTCAGTTTTTTTCTTTGTTTTTATCCTCCACATATGAGTGAAATCATTTTATACTTGTTGTTTACAACCTGGCTTATTTCACTGAGCATAATACCCTCTAGTTCCATCCATGTTGTTGCAAATGGTAGGATGTGTTTTCTTCTTATGGCTGAATAATATTCCATTGTGCATATGTACCACATCTTCTTTATCCATTCATCTACTGATGGACACTTAGGCTGCTTCCATTTCTTGGCTATTGTAAATAGTGCTGTGATAAACATACGGGTACATATGTCATTTTCAAACTTGGCTGCTGCATTCTCAGAGTAAATTCCTAGGAGTGGAATTTCTGGGTCAAATGGTATTTCTATTTTGATTTTTTTGAGGAACCTCCATACTGCTTTCCACAATGGTTGAACTAATTTGCATTCCCACCAGCAGTATAGGAGGGTTCCCCTTTCTCCACATCCTGGCCAACATTTGCTGTTGTTTGTGTTTTGGATGTTGGCCATCCTTACTGGTGTGAGGTGATATCTCATTGGTTTTAATTTGCATTTCTCTGATGATTAGCTATGTGGAGCATCTTTTCATGTGCCTTTTGGCCATCTGAATTTCTTCTTTGGAGAAGTGTCTGTTCACCTCCTCTGTACATTTTTTAATTGGATTATTTGCTTTTTGTTTGTTGAGGTGTGTGAGTTCTTTATATATTTTGGATGTCAACCCCTTATCGGATATGTCATTTATGAATATATCCTTCCATACTGAAGGATGCCTTTTTGTTCTACTGATGGTGTCCTTTGCTGCACAGAAGCCTTTCAGCTTGATATAGTCCCACTTGTTCATTTTTGCTTTTGTTTCCCTTGCCTGGGGAGATATGTTCATGAAGAAGTTGCTCATGTTTATGTCCAAGAGATTTTTGCCTAAGTTTTTTTCTAAGAGGTTTATGGTTTCATGACTTACATTCAGTACTTTGATACATTTTGAATTTACTTTTGTGTATGGGGTTAAACAATGATCCAGTTTCCTTCTCTTACATGTAGCTGTCCAGTTTTGCCAACACCAGCTGTTGAAGAGGCTGTTATTTTCCCATTGTATATCCATGGCTCCTTTATCATATATTAACTGACCGTGTATGTTTGGGTTAATATCTGGACTTTCTATTTTGATCCACTGGTCTGTGGGTCTGTTCCTGTGCCAGTACCAGATTGTCTTGATTACTGTGGCTTTGTAGTAGAGCTTGAAGTCTGGGACCATAATTCCTCCTGTTTTATTTTTCCTTCTCAGGATTGCTTTGGCTATTTGGGGTCTTTTGTGGTTCCATATGAATTTTAGAACTATTTGTTCCAGTTCATTGAAGAATGGTGTTGGTATTTTGATAGGGATTGCATTGAATCTGTATATTGCTTTAGGTAGTATAGCCATTTTGACAATATTTATTCTTCCTATCCAAGAGCATGGGATGAATTTCCATTTGTCAGTGTCCTCTTTAATTTCTCTTAGGAGGTCTTGTAGTTTTCAGGGAATAGGTCTTTCACTTCCTTCGTTAGGTTTATTTCTAGGTATTTTGTTCTTTTTGATGCAATTGTGAATGGAATTGTTTTGTTGGTTTCTCTTTCTCTCAGCTCAAAGTTAATGTATAGGAAAGCAACACATTTCTGTGTATTAATTTTGTATCCTGCAACTTTGCTGAATTCAGATATTAGTTCTAGTAGTTTTGGAGTGGAGTCTGTAGGGTTTTTTGTGTATAATATCATGTCATCTGCAAATAGTGACAGTTTGACTTCTTCTTTACTGATCTGAATGCCTTGAATTTCTTTGTTTTGTCTGATTGCCGTGGCTAGGACCTCCAGAATTATGTTGAATAAAAGTGGGGAGAGTGGGCATCCCTGTCTTGTTCCCGAACTTAGGTGAAAAGCTTTCAGCTTCTTGCTGTTAAGTATGATGTTGGCTGTGAGTTTGTCATATACGGCCTTTATGATGTTGAGGTACTTGCCCTCTATACCCATTTTGTTGAGTTTTTATCAAGAATGGATGTTGAATTTTGTCGAATGCTTTTTCAGCTTCTATGGAGATGTGGTAGATGAATGTTGATGGATTTTTGAATGTTGTACCATCCCCTTGCATCCCTGAGATGAATCGTACTTGATCATGGTGTATGATCCTCTTGATGTATTTTTGAATTAAGTTGGCTAATATTTTGTTGAGTATTTTTGCATCTATGTTCATCAGGGATATTGGTCTGTAATTTTCTTTTTTGTTGGGGTCTTTGCCTGGTTTTGGTATTAGAGTGATGCTGGCTTCATTGAATGAGTTTGGAAGTATTCCCTCCTCTTCTATTTTTTGGAAAACTTTAAGGAGAATGGGAATTATGTATTCTCTGTATGTCTGATAAAATTCAGCAGTGAATCCATCTGGCCTGGGGGTTTTGTTCCTGGGTAGTTTTTTGATTACCAATTCAATTTCGTTGCTGGTAATTGGTCTATTCAGATTTTCTGTTTCTTCCTTGGTCAGTCTTGGAAGGTTTTATTTTTCTAAGAAGTTGTCCATTTCTTCTAGGTTATCCTGCTTGTTAGCTTATAGATTTTCATAGTATTCTCTTATGATTCTTTGTATTTCTGTGGGCTTTGTTGTGAGTTTTCCTTTCTCATTTCTGATTCTGTTTATGTGTGTAGATTCTCTTTTTCCCTTAATAAGTCTGGCTCGGGGTTTATCTATTTTGTTCATTTTTTCAAAGAACCAGCTCTTGGTTTCATTGATTATTTCTATTGTTTTATTCTTGTCAATTTTATTTATTTCTTCTCTAATCTTTATTACGTCCCTCCTTCTTCTGACTTTGGGCCCCATTTGTTCTTGTTTTTACAGTTTCAATAATTGTTACTTTAGACTATTCATTTGGGATTGTTCTTCCTTCTTTAAGCAGGCCTGGATTGCAATAGACTTTCCTCTTAGAACTGCCTTTGCTGCATCCCACAGAAGTTGGGGCTTTGAGCTGTTGTTGTCATTTGTCTTCATATATTGCTTGATATCTGTTTTAATTTGGTCGTTGATCCATTGATTATTTAGGAGCATGTTGTTAAGCCTCCATGTGTTTGTGAGCCTTTTTGTTTTCTTTGTACAATTTATTTCTAGTTTTATGCCTTTGTGATCTGAGAAGCTGGTTGGTAGCATTTTAATATTTTTCAATTTCTGAGGTATTTTTGTGGCCTAGTATGTGGTCTATTCTCGAAAATGTTCCATGTACACTTGAGAAGAATGTGTATCCTGCTGCTTTTGGGCGCAGAGTTCTGCAGATGTCTGTTAGGTCCATCTGTTCTAGTGTGTTGTTCAGTGTCTCTGTGTCCTTACATATTTTCTGTCTGGTTGATCTGTCCTTTGGAATGAGTGGTGTGTTGAAGTCTCCTAAAATGAATGCATTGCTTTCTATTTCCCCCTTTAATTCTGTTAGTATTTGTTTCACATATGTCAGAGTTCCTGTGTTGGGTGCATATATATTTATAATGCTTATATCCTCTTGTTGTATTGACCCCTTTATCATTGTGTAATGTCCTTCTTTATCTCTTGCTACTTTCTTTGTTTTGAAGTCTATTTTGTCTGATACAAGTACTGCAACACCTGCTTTTTTCTCCCTGTTGTTTGCATGAAATATCTTTTTCCATCCCTTCACCTTTAGTCTGTGTATATCTTTGGGTTTGAGATGGGTCTCTTCTAAGCAGCATATAGATGAGTCTTGCTTTTTTATCCATTCTATTACTCTGTGTCTTTTGATTGGTGCATTCAATCCATTCATATTTATGGTGATTATTGATAGATATGTTCTTGTTGCCATTGCAGGCTTTGGATTCGTGGTTACCAAAGGTTCAAGGGTAGCTTCTTTACTATCTAACAGTGTAATTTAACTCTCTTGTTAAGCTATTATAAACACAGTTTGATGATTCTTTATTTCTCTCCCTTCGTATTCTTCCTCCTCCATTCTTTATATGTTAGGTGTCTTATTCTGCACTCTTTTGTGTTTCCTTTGGCTGGTTTTGTGAATAGTTGATTTTATTTTTTGCCTTTAGTTAGTATTTGGATGGTCTGCTTTCTTTGCTATGATTTTCTTTTCTCTGGTGACATCTTTAGCCTTAGGCTTGCTTCCATCTAGAGCAGTCCCTTTAAGATATCCTGTAGAGGTGGTTTGTGGAAAACAAATTCCCTCAGCTTTCGCTTGTCTGGGAATTGTTTAATCAGTCCCTCAAATTTAAATGATAATCGTGCTGGATACAGTATTCATGGTTCAAGGCGCTTCTGTTTCATTAAATATATCATGCCATTCTCTTCTGGCCTGTAAGTTTTCTGATGAGAAGTCTGATGATAGCCTGATGGGTTTTCCTTTGTAAGTGACCTTTTTTCTCTCTCTGGCTTCCTTTAATACTCTGTCCTTGTCTTTGATTTTTGCCATTTTAATTATTATATGTCTTTGTGTTGTCCTCCTTGGGTCCCTTGTGTTGGGAGATCTGTGGGCTTCCATGGTCTGAGAAAATATTTCCTTCCCCAGCATGAGGATGTTTTCAGCAATTATTTCTTCAATGACACTTTCTATTGCTTTTTCTCTCTTCTTCTTCTTCTTGTACTCCTATTATGCAAATATTGTTCCATTTGGATTGGTCACACAGTTCTCTTAATATTCTTTCATTCCTAGAGATCCTTTTATCTCTCTCTGCCTCATCTTGTCTGTATTCCTGTTCTCTGATTTCTATTCCATTAACAGTCTCTTACACCTCATCCAGTCTGCTCTTAAACCTGTCTATCAATTGTTTCATTTCTGTTATCTCCCTCTGGACTTCATCCCTTAGCTCTTGCATATTTCTCTGCATGTCCATCAGCATTGTTATGACTTTTATTTTGTATTATTTTTCAGGAAGATTGGTTATATCTATCTCACCAGGCACTCTCTCTGGAGTTGTCTGAGTGATTTTTGAATGGACCAGATTCTTCTGCCTTTTCATAGTGATAGAAGTGGTCACAGGCCGGAGGCATGTGTTTCAACTGGGAAAACAATTTCCCTTCCTGCTTATTGCTCACCTTGCCCATCTTTGCTGCCTTCCCGCTTACCCACACAACAGGAGGCATTCCCTGGGATAATCCCCTGAGCTGCTGTGGGCAGGGTCGTCCTCAGGCTAGCCTAGAGAACTGCATGGGGGGGGGTTGCACCCACACTGGGTGCGTTCTACTGTAAGGAAGGGCCCCTTCGCACCTTTTGGACTTTGCTGTGGCTTCTGCTGCCTGTGCTGGTTACCCACACACTGGGAGGCAGTCTTTGGGATAATCGCCTGAGCTGCTGTGGGCAGGGCTGTCCTCAGGCTAGCCGAGAGCACTGCAGGGGGTGGCAGCCATGTCGAGTGTGTTGTACTGCAAGGACAGGCCCCTTCACACCTTCTGGACCTTTCTCTGGCTTCTGCAGCCTGTGTCAGTTACCCGCATACCCGGAGGCACTCTCTGGAATAATCCCCGGAGCTTCCATGGGCAGGACCGCCCTCAGGCTAGCCTAGAGCACTGCAGGGGGTTGCCGCCACACCGGGTGCATTCTACTGCAAGGATGGGCCCCTTCGCACCTTCCGGACCTTACTCCAGCTTCCGCTGCCCATCCAGGTTAGCTGAATGCTGGGAGGAGTCTCTGTATGGTTGCTGTGGGTGGGGCCGTTCTCCAGATGCTCTGCAGCTGTGGCGGGTCAGCCGGTCCATTTGCAGCACTAGCCGGGGGTAATGAATATCAGACTACTTAACCCTGTGAGGGTTTTCGTGGCTGCTTTACCCAGCAGGGGGTTAGGGGGCCCGAAGTTCCTCAAGATTCGCAGCCTGCTGGGCTGAGTACACTGGGACGATTTTGTTCAGCTGTTGGGCCCTTGTCCCTTTAAGACTTTTTAAAAGCGCCCACTTGTCTTTTGTCCCAGGGGAGCTGGCTGTGGGGACCCGCTTGCAGTCTCCATCTTGGATCCTGCCCTTCCGTTTCTCTTATATCCAGTACACCTTGCGATGTGTGTCTGTGCTCCTGGTGCAGATCACCAAGGCTGGTTATTTAGGGGGCCTGTGCTTCTACTCCCTCCCCACTCTGATTCTTTTCCTCCTGCCGGTGAGCTGGGGTGGGGCTAGTGCTCGGTCCCGCTGGGTCACAGCTTTGTATCTTACCCCCTTCGTGAGATGCTGAATTCTCGCAGATGTAGGTGTAGCCTTGCTGTTATACTGTATCTTCTGGTCTCTTTTTAGGAATAGTTGTATTTGTTGTATTTTCAAAAATATATATGATTTTGGGAGGAGATTTCCACTGCCCTGCTCATGCTGCCATCTTGAGCTCTTCCCAGTATCATAAGAATTTTGATTACTATAGCTTTGTTATGTACTTTGAAATCAGTGATCATGATAACCCCTGTTTTGTTCTTTCTCAAGATTGCTTGGCATTATGGGTTTTTTTGTTGTTGAACACAAATTTTAGGCTTATTTATTGTAGTTAAGTGAAAAATGCAATTGGTATTTTTATAGGGATTGTATTGAATCTAATTGCTTTGTTAGTGTGGCCATTTTGACAATGTTAATTCTTCATATCCAGGAGCATAAAATATCTTTCCATTGATTCGTGTTTTCTTCAATTTCTTTCCTTAGTGTCTTATACTTTTCAGAGTACAGATCTTTCATCTCCTTTACTAAGTTTATTCCTAGGTATTTTATTCCTTTTGATGCAATTGTAAATGGTATTGATTTCTTAATTTCTCTTTCTGTTAATTCAGAAATGAAGTATTGATTTTGTATCCTATGCTTTATTGAATTTATTTATTAATTCTAGTAGTGTTCTTATGGAATCTTTAGGGTTTTTTGTATCCCAACTTGTTCCTGTTCTTAAAGGAAAATACTTCACTCTTTACCATTGAGTATGATGTTAGCTAGAGTATTGCCATATACAGATTTTATTATGTTCAGGTACATTTCCTCTATACCCAATTTTTTGAGTTTTATCATAAATAGTTGTCGAACTTTGCTGAATAGAAACCTAATATTAAAGACATTCTAAGCTTTACCTTGATACATCCCCCTGACATTTGATATTGCTGATGAAACATTTTGAATCTTTTTATTTTGCTTCCCTTCACTAATTATTGTAATTTTAGTTAATTTTACTCCTGTTTGTTGAACTTCATGCTTGTTTTATAAGTAATTGATCTACTACCTTAGTTATATATTTACATTTTTAGTGAGATTTTTACTTTAGTGTATTTTCTTATTATTAATTAGTGCCATTTCTTTTTAGCTTAAAGAAGTTCCTATACCATTTATTGTAGGGCCAGTTTAGGCTTGATGAACTCCTTTAGCTTTTGCTTATCTGGAAAGCTCTTAATCTCTCCTTTAATTCTGAATAATAACTTTGCTTGGTAAAGAATTCTGAAGTTTCCTTTCAATACTTTCAATATGGCATGTCACTCCCTTCTGGCCTATAATTTTCTGCTGAAAAATCTGGTGATAGCCTTATGGGGTTTCCCTTATACATAATGAGTTTTTCATTCTTGCTGCTTTTAGGATTCTCTCCATATCCTTAACTTTTACCATATTAATTATAATGTGCCTTGATGTTGATCACTTTGAGTTCATATTACTTGGAATTGTCTGGGCTTTCTGGACCTGTCTGTCTGATTCCTTCCCCAGATTAGGCAAGTTGTCAGTCATCATGTCTTCAAATAAATTTTCTGGCCCTTTCTCTCTTCAACTCTGGAATCCCTATAAAGGAAATGTTATTCTACTTGATATTATCCCAAACATTCCTTAAGATATCTTCACTTTTATTAATTATTTTTTTCATTTTGCTGCTCTGTCTAAATGAATTATATTGCTTTGTATTCCAGCTCACATATTTATTCTTCTAGCTCATCCAATCTGCTGTTGAACTCTCTAGTGTGTTTTTCATTTGAGGTATAACTTCTCTTTGGTGCTTTCTTATATTTCCTAACTGTTTGTTGGAATTTTCACTTTGTTCATCCATTCGTCACTTATTTAGTGAACTTCTTTATGACCAGTACAACTCTTTATCAGGTAGTTTGCTTATCTCTGTATCAATTTGTTCATTTTCAGAGTTTTTGTCCTGTTCTCTCATTGGAACATATTCCTCTGTCTCCTCATTTTTGCCTAACTCTCTGTGTTTGTTTCTACATATTAAGTAAGTAAGCTACCTTTCCAAGTCTTAAAGGAGTATCCTTATGTAGGAAGATATCCTGTGGGGTGCAGAACAGCAACCTTACCTGGTCACCATGCCAGGCACTCAAGGATTGTTCTCTATTTGGGCTGTGTGCCTTCCTGTTTTGGTGGGGCTACAGCTTTGGCATGTTGTGGCATTGGTGCTCAGTCCAGCTGCATGGAGCACCCAGGACTGCTATGGCACTTTGGTGTATGGGGATGGCTCCTGGCCTATTTGTGATGTGCATCCATCACTGCTTCAGTCCCTGTCTCTGACATTCTTTCCCATCTCAATGCTATCTTTCTATCCTTTCTTGTGGAGGCTCTGTTCACTAAATTACAGTTTTTTTTTCTGAAGGAATTATTATTTCTTGTGTAGTTTTAGTTTCATTGTATCTATGGGATGACATGAGTTTAGGATCTTACTACACTGCCATATTAAATCCAACTCTGTACAAACACATTTCTTTTCTTCATATTTTAAGTATAATTTCAACATGGTAAGAATTCTATTTTGCTTTTTTCTCTTTCAACACTTAAAATATTTTGCTTTACCTTTTTGATTCTGTGCTTTATGAGATGATGGATGTAATTCTTTGTTCCTCTATAGGTAAGAGGTTTTTTGTTCTCTATAATTGTGGGGAAGTTGGGGTTCCTATGTCCAGGATCCTCACTGAACTTAAACCTCCTAATGATGTAACTGGACTGTTGCTAGGCTACCACTTCCACACCTTTAGGAAATAAGCTATTATTTCACTGTATAGAGAGCTCAGCCCAGTGCCCTGGGCAGAGGCAGAGACGCTAGTGCTCTACCTACTGCTGGGAGAATAAGCTGGGTTATAAACTCTTTCACCCCAAGAACGTTTTTCTATCAATTTCTTTGGTCACATTGAATCCATAGTGAATTTTCCCAGGGCTGAAACCCATTGGCAAGAAAATAATCTTTCGGTTTTTTTTTTCTTTATGTTTAATTTTCTGTAATTTGAAAATGATATGCCAAGATGTAGGGTTTTTGGTATTCATCCTGTCTGGTTTATAGTAATCTGCCTGGATCTGTGATATGATGCTGATATTAATTGGGGGAAACTAGTCATTATCATTTCAAGTATTTCTGCTGTTACATTCTGGTATTTCTTCTTTCTTCTCCTTCTGGTATTCTCATTCTCATATAGTCCTTGTATCCTCTGCTCTTGCTTTTTTTTCCATTTTTGTTCACTCTGTTTTTCAGTTTTGAAGGATTTTATTGAGAAATCATCAGGTTGAGATATTCTTTCCTCAACTGTGTCCACTTTTCTGACAAGCCCATCAAGGAATTATTCATGACCTTTACAGTGTTTTTTGATCTCTGTGGGGAAGTTGGGGTTCCTATGGCCAGGATCCTCACTGTACTTAAACCACCTGATGATGTAACTGGCCTGTTGCTAGGCTACTGCTTCCACACCTTTAGGCCATAAGCTATTATTGTTCTATATAGAGAGCTTGGCCCAGTGTTCTGGGTGGAGGCAGAGACGCTAGTGCTTGACCTACTGCTGGGAGAACAAGACGGGTAATAAACCCTTTCACACCGAAGGACGTTTTGCTGTCAATTTCTTTGGTAACATTTAATCTATAGTGAACTTGTCCAGGGCTGAAACCCATTGGCAATACAATTGGTGAAGTCGGCAGGGTTCACTGTTGACCAAGGAAAAAGACAGGCTGCCCTTATGGGAGGCGTGTTTCAGCGGGCTGCCCCTGTGAATGGGGAGACAGTGGATTGTCCCCCAGTGGGTATGTGATCTGAAGTGGCTTGCCTCCTAGAAGACTGGGCCCCACCCCAGGACTGGAGGCAAGTGGAGGTGACACCTGAGGCAGTTGGGGTGGCCCTTGATATAGAAAGTAAATCCTTTTAGAAACAGAGTGCCCGTGAGGCAGCAGGGACTGTGGGTTGGCTGCTTCTCACAGTATTAAAAAGGTCTACAGAAGAGACCCAAGAAATGGCAGCACAAGAACGTGAGCTACAAACTTCTGTGGATTTTCTGAAAATGGAAATGGCATTGATGCGAGAGGTGGCACAAGACCACGAGCTGCAAACTTCTGTGGATTCCCTGAAGAGAGAAATGGCATTGATGAGAGAGGAGATGGCACAAGAACGCTGGCAGCAAGGTGCCATTGGAGAGGTAAACAATTCTTTACAGAATGAGATGGCAGCGCTACCAGGTGTTCTGAAGGAGGAAGAGGCCATCAAGGGAAAAGACGAACTCCTGAGGGAAGCACAAGTGGAGGTGGCATGAGAACGTCACCTAGGAAGCACTGAGGTGAAGGTAAAAGAGCTTCTGAAGACTAAGGTAGCATTACTGGGAGGCACAGTAGAAAAGATAAAGGTTGTAGCAGAGGAAGCACTCGGGGGAGGGGAGAGAAGGGTGCCATCAGCCCCAGAAATGGAGGAGCTGGGAAAGGACGAAGAGGTGGTGCCTGAGGCACCGGCCCCTCCTGTATTGAAAGCACACCAGTGTTTGTAAAGAAAATAAAGACCTAGCAGCTGAAAGTTCCCCAAGGAGAGGAGCAGCCCCCTCACCAGGTCGTGGAGCACTCTATGGTCCGCCCCTATACTCGGGCTGAGCTGGTGGATTTGGGCTCCTGGTTTAGGCAGAAGCCCTCAGAGTCAATATCAGCTTGGCTCCTGCGTCTGTGGGATTAGGGGTGCATGGAATTGTTCTGTCGGGCTCAGAGATGGGAGAGCTGTCTTCCCTGACACTGCAGCCTGCCTTGAGGCAGCGATTACAAAATGCACATCAGATCCCAGGGAGTCACTCCCTCCTCAAATGGCTTATGGCTGCACTTCGTGCTGTGTGGCCCAATCAGGGTGATCTACCATCCTATCCTGCTAGATGGCAGGCATATTCTGAGCTCCAACAGGTGTTACAAGAGCTAGGCATGAGAAATGCGATCTATAGTCCAGATAATTATGGCCCAGATGAAGAGATTCTCACTACTGGAATAAGAAATATTGTGCTTCAAACGGCTCCCACATCCCTGTTTGCATCTCTAGTGGCCATTCTTTCCTGTCAGTTAGCACATCCCATAAACGAGGTGACACGTACAGTAGCTGACTTAGGAGAGGCGGAAGCAATGAGAACCCTGAAAGAAAGATCTGTTACTCACAAGAAGAATTTACAGGGCCCCATGAAGGTTTCGAGGACCCAGATGTGGGTTGATTTAATAGGGGGAAGGAGCAGATGGAAGGAAATTAGATGGGAAGTCAAATAGGATCTTACTAAAGCTATGGCAACAGCTGAAACCAGAGCAGCAGTTCCAACCATTAAGACCAAAGAGGCAGAGGTCAGAGACAGAGCCACGAGTTGGCCTGTGTGTTTGCAAGACTTCCTGCTGGACAGTGAGCCAACCTCACTTGAGCCCACACAGGAAGATGATTGGGGAACACAGTTCGACTGGGGGGAAGGTTGAGGTACTTTCCCTGAGGGACTGGGGGGCACCGGAGGCCACATGATGAAGTAGCTATCCATTGGTCCCCAGTGAACATACAACGTGTCCTGGCTCTGGTGGACACAGAGGCTGAATGTTCACTGATTCGTGGTAACCCTGAGTGGTTCCCAGGTACCCCCACTACCATAGATTATTAGAGTGAAGCAAGCCCAAATCCCTTTGGGAATAGGGCGTCTACCCCCAAAGGAGTATACTGTGTATATATCTCCTATCCCTGAGTATATTTTGGAGACTGATATCCTTCAGGGTCTATGGTTGCAGACCACTGCAGGTGAGTTCAGACTGAGAGTATGTGTGGTAAAGGCAGTTCTGAAGGGACATCCTAGGCACCTGCCCATAGCTTTGCCTGTGCCTTAGTGGGTGACTAATACCAAACAATACAAACTGCCTGGAGGGCATAAAGAGATTGGAGAAACTCTCCAGGAGCTGGAAAAGGTGGGTATTATAAAGCCCACCCATAGTCCTTTCAATCCCCCAGTGTGGCTGGTAAAAAAGCCAGGTGGCTCCTGGCGTATGACTGTGGATTACAGAGAACTGAATAAGGTCATACCCCCTATGCATGCTGCTGTCCCCTCTATTGCAGGCTTCAAGGACACCCTCAACCATGAACTAGGAACATACCATTATGTGGTAGATCTTGCTAATGCCTTCTTTTCCATTGACATTGAGCAGGAAAGTCAGGACCACTTTGCCTTCACATGGGAAGGATGGCAATGGACTTTCACAGTCCTCCCACAGAGATACCTCCACAGCCCCACCATCTGTCATGGACTTGTAGCCCAGGACTTGGCTACGTGGGGGAAACCGCCAACGGTGCGGCTGTACCATTATATTGATGATGTCATGCTCACATCCGATTCTCTTTCAGATCTAGAAGATGCAGCACCTAGAGTGCTGCAACATTTACAGGAGAAGGATGGGCTGTGAACACTACCAAGGTTCAGGGACCTGGTTTGTCTATCAAATTCTTCGGGATCATCTGGTCGGGTAAGACCAAAGTTATACAAGAGGCAGTTATAGATAAAGTCCAGGCCTTTCCTACCCCTACAACTGTAGCATTGCTACAGGTGTTTCTGGATCTTCTAGGCTACTGGAGAGTATTTATCCCACACTTGGCAGTAATTCTGAAGCCCTTATACCAGTTGGTAAGAAAGGGCATCAGGTGGGACTGCGATGAGATACGTGCATCTGCCTTTACTACAGCAAAACGGACAGTCAAGGCCGTGCAGACCTTGAGTGTGATAGACCCATCAAGGCCCTGTGAGCTGGACGTTCATGTCACTGAAGACAGTTATGGCTGGGGTCTCTGGCAGCGGCTTGAACTAACTTGCCCACGCATTGGATTCTGGTCAAAACTTTGGAAAGGGGAAGAGGTACGATACACTTTGATAGAAAAACAACTGGCTGCCATGTATCATGCCTTGCTCGCTACAGAACCCATCACTGGAATGGCCCGATAAAGGTAATAACCACCTATCCCATTTTGGGGTGGGTACAAGACTGGACCCAAAAGCCAAGGAGTGGTGTGACACAAATGCCCACACTGGCCAAGTGGGGTGCTTACCTACAGCAGCATAGTGTCCTTTCTAGTAGCCCCTTGAGTGAAGAACTCCAACGCGTGTTGGGGCCAGTGACATATACTAGTGAAAAGCAGGAAGAACTTGCTTTTGAACCACTAGTAACAGAGAGTCCCTATCGGGATGGAAGAGCCCCTATACCCGAAGATGCATGGTACACAGATGGCTGCAGCCGTGGGCAGCCCCCAAAATGGATGGCCATAGCTTTCCATCCTAAGACTGAGACAATATGGATGGAAGATGGTGAGGGGAAGAGCACCCAATGGGCGGAGTTGTGGGCCGTGTGCCTTGTGATCAGCCAGGAGCCCTCCCCTATAGTTGTCTGCACTGAGAGCTGTGCTGTCTATTGGAGCTTGACCCTGTGGCTACCGGCCTGGTACAATGCCAACTGGCTGGTTGGTCACCGACCCCTCTGGGGGCAAGAATTGTGGCAAGACTTATGGGCCTGTGGTTACACTAAAATAATTATAATATACCATGTGACAGGTCATTTGCCACTGGCATCCCCAGGAAATAATGAAGCAGATAAACTGGCCCAGATACGTTGGTTAGAAGGAAAGCCTGCCTCTGATGTAGCCCAATGGCTACATCAGTGTTTGTTGCATGTGGGGCAAAAGACACTGTGGGCTGTAGCCCATTGGTGGGGCTTGCCTTTGACCTTTGAAGAAATTAGTAGAGCCAGGCAGGAGTGTGTCATGTGCTCCAAAAGGGACTTACACAGAGTTCCACAGAAACATGGTACAATAGCTAAGGGGCCTATACCCCTCGTCAGGTGGCAGATAGACTATATTGGGCCTCTACATGTGTCAGAAGGATATCGGTATGCCATGACTTGTGTGGACACAGCTGCTGGACTTCTGGTTGCTCTTCCTACGCATTGTGCAGAACAGCAGATGACCAAAAGAGGCCTGGACTGTCTCTTTGCTGCCTATGGCTAACCACATGTAATTGAGAATGATCAGGGTACCCATTTTACTGGACATACACTGCAAGAATGGGTGCGACAGCTGGGAATCAAGTGGAAGTTTCATGTGCCATACAATCCTACTGCAGCAGGCATGATAGAGAGACACAATGGCTTGTTAAAATCAGGACTAAAGTCAGATACCAATAGTCTACGGGGATGGTCAGTTTTCTTACGGACCATGCTACGATATTTGAATGAGACCCCAAAAGGGATCCCTGAGCCCCGTAGACATGTTAACACATATGACTGCCTCCCCTATACAACTGCAAGTGCAAACCAAGGAAGTATCACTGAAGCCGAGTTTCAGCCACCAGAATAACATCTTGCTGCCAGCACCAACTGCATTGAACCCCAGAGACTCCACTGAGTGTACATGGCCTTTGACCTTTTGACACATGGACCAACGATGGCTGGCTCTCCTGGCATCTTGGGGACAAGGCCTGGAAGCTGGCCTCCTGTGTATTCCTGGAATAACAGAAGAGTGACCCCCAAAGATCACAGAAGTATATCTTGAATGGCCAGAAGTTAGGAGCATCTTTCTGGGGAGTTTTGTTATTTTTCCCCACTGTTGCCAGAAGCACAAGGGATTTTTCTTCAATATTTATTGTGGACACCTGGTTGAGCTCCTAGATGTACATCTCATAAAATTGTGGGAGATCCTTATAATTGAGTCATCCTGGAGTTCTTAAGTCTCAGACTTTTCCACACTGAGCCTTTAGCAATTTGTCAATTGCAATGCATATTTTCCTGTCCTGGCTCTCGTCCTCATGGCAGTTTCTACTCATGGGTCTCTGCTATGGTAAATTGATGTTCTATGTTTTCACCTGTTGATCTGTCCAATCTTGGGTACAACAGTTTGCTCTGTGTCCTCCTTGCTTTTATGTATCCTACCAGAGTTGTTGATTTTTCAGTCTGTTCTGCTTTAACTTGTTAAGATAGAGTGGTGACTTCCAAGCTCCTTACATATGGAACCAAAACCAGAAACCCCTGGAATTTTTTTTTTGTAAACATATGTTAGGGATCCTCTTTCACACCAAAAGTGAACCTCCTTAAGATCACGAGGGCTGAATGTAAATCACAGGTCATCATCAAATCTATGTATACTAGACCCACAAGTTACAAGTCAATAGGTTGTTATGACCAGTTATTGTCCCTGTGTGGCTCCTGGTCCTCTTTTGTTACTTCCGCTTCATACCCAATATCTAGTCCTGGGTTCTGGCTCCTGAACTGATTTCTCTTTTATTGCCCAGCTCAGCTCTGCCAAGTTTATTTCTCAGCTGTTTCTGATTTTTAACCTTGACTCAACATTCCTCCTGGTTACATTACTGGTATCCAGACCATTGCTGTCTTTTCAGATCTTTAGTGTTGCTATATGCTAAATCCAACTTATCCTAAACTAATTCAGTACAGTCTGATAATACGTTTTTAAGTACATGGACCTAAAACTTAGGCTTAAACTCCTAGATGAAAGCACTTTTCTGCAGAAATATCTAATCATTATTGGAAATAAATATATTAAAGTAAGTCAGTGCTTATAGCCAAAGTAACCTTCTTAGAATTCACTTAATTGAAAGTTATTAAAAACAATATACTATGTCCATTAAAAGCATGTGGGCTTAATAGCACCTGACTGTGACCCATCTAAACATGTAGATCCCATAAACGTCTTTTCATGAATCACCTGTTAAGTATATTTAAAACTTTGTTTTCTGTGAGTGTGCCTGTATATTTGAAAAGAATTTTTTGTTCTTTTCATGTTCTAAATGTGTCTCCACTAATTCAGAACAATCAATTCTGTAGTTTTAATTGTCAGTTAAAGTTATTCATATATACCAAGTTCAAATCTATCTTTCTGTGATTATCATCCAGTGATTCTAGTCCTGCTTTCTGTAACTAAACAAACAAGTCTAATGCCTCTTTTACATGAGTGTCTTTAAAATGTTTAACTGCTATTTTCATTTCCATTCCCATCTTTGCCAGGCAAAACATCCCAATACTTTCTTTAATTATTCCTCCTCTGATATGTACCTAGTCTGATAAACAGGAGGCAGAAGGGCACTTGGAGCATTTCGTGGCACTACTTTTGCTCCAAACTCTGAATATTTTATTAATGCAGTCTACGATAACCTCTCCCTGCCCCAGCCCTCATGTCTTACGTTGATTCCGACTGGGCAGCACATTAAAGGAAATGATCTTTTCATGGGAATGACTCAGAATATGGTGTGCCTTACCCTGTGCTTATACAATTGCTTTTTAAAACTAAATGCATTACTTACATATATTCCCATTCACTTTTACCTTGTGATTTGGAGCTCTTCACTCTAGCCTTAAGATCCTTTAGAATTTTGATTATTTCATTTTACTCTTGTAAATATTATGATATCCCTGTACTTGTCTTTAAGTTTTCATATATAATTTTTAAAATAGTGAGTGGAAAAGAATCAAGGACAAAGTCCTTTGGGCCATCACAGGTCGAAATTTTTCTGTAACTGAATTCTCTGTTGTGATGCTTCTTAGCCTTGGATGCACATTATAATCATCTGGGGAGCTACTCAAAACAAATGCATATGCAAACACCAACTCCAGACTAATTAAATGAGAATCTCTGTGGGTGGAGCCCTTGCCTTATTAATTTTTTTTCAAAGTTCCACAGATGATTCTAATGTACAGCCCGGGTTGAGCTGAACTGATCAAATCAATTTAGGTCAGTTTTTTCTCCCTCTCTTTTGTTGAAAATTTTATAAGGATGAAAGGAGCCAAAAATACACAAATGGAAAAGAATAGATATCTTGATAAATGGTACTGGGAAAATTGGGCATGTAGGCAAAAGAATGAAACTGGACCACCATCCTATGTCATACACAATAATCAACTCAAGTTAACTAACACATGAACATAAGACCTGAAAGCATAAAACTACTAGAAGAAAACATAGGCAGTAATCTCCTTGTTGCTGTTCTTGGTGATTGATGATTTTTTTTGATCTGACACTAAAAGCAAAGGGAAAAAAGCAAAAATAAACAGGTGGGACTACCGCAACCTAAAAGCTTCTTCACAGCAAACAAAATACAAGTAAACCTACAGAATGGGAGAAATATTTGCAATTATATATCTTATAAGGGGTTAGTATCCAAATATATAAAGAACTCATAAAACTCTATAGCAAACCAGCCAACCAACAAAAAATAAAAAACCTCCCAAAAAAACAATCCAATTAAAAAAGAGCAGAAAAGACTAGAGAGCCCAGATATAAACCCAAACATATATGGCCAATTAATATACAATAAAGGAGCCATGGATATGCAATGGGGAAATGACAGGCTCTTCAACAGCTGGTGTTGGCAAAACTGGACAGCTACATGTAAGAGAATGAAAGTGGATTACTGTCTAACCCCATACACAAAAGTAAACTCAAAATGGATCAAAGACCTGAATGTAAATCATGACACCATAAAACTCTTAGAAAAAAACATAGGCAAAAATCTCTTGGACATAAACATGAGCAACCTCTTCATGAACATATCTCCCTGGGCAAGGGAAACAAAAGCAAAAATGAACAAGTGGGACTATAACAAACTAAAAATCTTCTGTACAGCAAAGGACACCATCAGTAGAACAAAAAGACATCCTACAGTATGGGAGAATATATTCATAAATGACATATCCAATAAGGGGTTGACATCCAAATTATATAAAGAGCTCTCGCACGTCAACAAACAAAAAAGCAAATAGCCAATTAAAAAATGGGCTGAGGAGCTGAACAGACACTTCTCCAAAGAAGAAATTCAGATGGCCAACAGGCACATGAAAAGGTGCTCCACATCGCTAATCATCAGAGAAATGCAAATTAAAACCACAATGAGATATCACCTCACACCAGTAAGGATGGCCATCATCCAAAAGACAAACAACAACAAATGCTGGCAAGGATATGGAGAAAGGGGAATCCTCCTGCACTGCTGGTGGGAATGTAAATTAATTCAACCATTGTGGAAAGCAGTATGGAGGTTCCTCAAAAAACTCAAAATAGAAATACCATTTGACCCAGGAATTCCACTCCTAGAAATTTACCCTAAGAATGAAGGAGCCCAGTTTGAAAAAGATATATACACCCCTATGTTTATCACAGCACTATTTATAATAGCCAAGAAATGGAAGCAACCTAAGTGTCCATAAGTAGATGAATGGATAAAGAAGAGGTGGTACATATACACAATGGAATATTATTCAGCCATAAGCAAAAAACAAATACTACCATTTGCAACAGCATGGATGGAGCTAGAGGGTATTATGCTCAGTGAAATAAGCCAGGCAAAGAAAGACAAGTATCAAATGATTTCACTCATATGTGGAGTATAAGAACAAAGAAAAAACTGAAGAAATAAAACAGCAGCAGACTTATAGAACCTAAGAATGGACTAACAGTTACGAAAGGGAAAGGGCCTGGGGAAGATGTGTGGGAAGGGAGGGATAAGGGGGGAAAAGGGGTATTACAATTAGCACACATAATTTAGCATTGGGGGGATACGGGGAAGGCAGTATAACAGAGAGAAGACAAGTAGTGATTCTATAGCATCTTACTACACTGATGGACAGTGACTGTAATGGGGTATATGGTGGGGACTTTATAATAGGGGGAGTCTAGTAACCATAATGTTTCTCATGTAATTGTACATTAATAATACCAAAATTAAAAAAAGAAGAAAAAAAAGAGCAGAGGATCTGACATGCACATTTTTCCCAAGAAGACATATAGATGGGCATAAGGTACATAAAAAGATGCTCAAAATACTAGTCATCAGGGAAATGCAAATCAAACCACAATGAGATATCACTTCAAACCTGTTAGAATGGCTATTTTCAAAAGGCAAGGAATAACAAGCATTGGTAAGTATTTCGAGAAGAGGGGATACTTGTGCACTATTGATGGGAATGTAAACTGGTACAGCCCTTATGGGAAACAACATAGATATTCCTCAAAAAATTAAAAATAAAACTACCGCATGATCCAGCAATTCAACTTCTGGGTATTTATCCATAGGAAATGAAAACACTGACTTGGAAATATATCTGCCACACCACGTTCATCGTAGAACTATTTACAATATCTAAAACAACCACAGTGTTCATCAATGGATGAATGGATAAAGAAAATGTGGTGTTATATATGTACAGTGGAATATTATTCAGCCATGAGAAAAAAGGGTGCCTTGCCATTTGCATGGCATGGACATGGATGAGCCTTGTGGGCATTATGCTAAGTGAAATAAGTTGGACAGAGAAAGACAAATACCATATGATATCATTTATACGTGGAATCTTAAGAAATAACAAACTCATAGATGCAGAGAACTGATTGGTGGTTGCCAGAAGTAAGGGGTGGAGGGCTTGCAAAATAGGTGAAGGTTGTCAAAAGGTACAAACCCCCAGTTAAAAAATAAGTAAGTCTTAGAGATGTAATAAAAAATGTAGAGTGGTATATGGACATCCACACAGATTGGTTATAAGTAATAATTCCTGATTTGAGAGAATTGAGCATATTAAATAATAGTCAAAATTCCTGCTTTGTTATTAATTTTTAATCACTTGGTCCAAATGCCATATACTAGATAAAAAGTTAAAGCAATTATACTTCTTTGAGAGGTAATTCACTCATCAATAAATACACAATGAGTAAAAGACTTATGAGTATGAATGCACGGAGCTGTCAACAAAGCATTTCAAATCAAGCATTTTAATTATGTATTTTCATGAAATACTAAGAAGATAATCCATAAAACTCTCTTTGGTTATTTTAGTTAAATTTTTTAATCACCAGGATTGATTGATTTCCCTGATTAGGTAGGCAATGTGCATTTTTTTCCTTATTATTCCACTTAAGACCCTCCTGAAGCTGTAGAACCATGAAGGCATTTTTCAGAGAAAAGAAGATCATTCTTTATTGGAATAAAGAAAAATCAGTTCTAGACCTCCAAACCACCATGTAAAAATTGAGGCTTAAAAATATTTTTAATCCTTATGTTTAACTTTGTTTTAAACTTTATGTTTACAGTATTTTAGTAGCCTTCCTCAGCTTTCAAAAGCTGTAGGAACTTTACAAAATAGTAAAAGTGATTAATAATTTGTTGATTTTTTGGTAGATTTATAGTTACAGTGTAAAAATAAATATCTTCTGTTATCATTTTTATTTCACCACTTTGCACTTTTTAGAAAACTGGGTCATATAGGAGGTCTACAATGAGATGAACATAAAAGAATCTCTCCATATTTGAATTTGACAAGATTCACTTTCTCCCATTGCGTGTGAATTTTAGCAAAGAACAAGTGCATTATTATATAATATATGTTTGTGGCAATGTGAAATCTCCACCTTTATGCAGTTCATTTGGTTAACACTGACAGTCCCAAATTGGCTAAAATGCTGAACACTTGGTACAAACCTACTAGTGATAAAAGCAAAAAGGAAGCGTCATTGTTGATATGCATTGCTGATCATAAGACATCCTGATATATATGAACTGTAAGAGTAAACTTAGAGGATGAAAAGCTATTCACTGCCATTTCTGCTACACTTTCTAGGCTTCATCAACAACTCTACTTAGTTCAAAGCACAGAAAATTCTGGTTCAATATTTCTCCTCTTTCTTCTCAGTCCTATGACTTAATATTTGATATTTAGGTGGATCCACTGTCTAAGACCCTACCAAAATTCAACTGTCTCCTTATTGGAAATACCAAACAAATAAGTGAAAAAATGAATTCATGCATAATCATGAGACCTTATCCTTCTTTTTAAAATACCTATATCAGGTAAGCTAATTCTAAATTATTGCCCATTTGCTGTTGAAATTTTAGTTATCCCATCTCGTATACTTCTAACCCAATTCTTTTCCTAAAGCATAAACATATATGGTATACAGACTCCTTCCACTCCTAATAAATAATAAATCTCATTTTTATTTTGTATTTGGGTGAAACCTACATAATGAGCTACTTTTTGATAGAGGTGTAGAAAACTAAAGTATCTAGAAGTCATCAGGGTGTCAAAATATGATCAAAACAAAATGTACTAGATGATGATTTCTGTGATAACTGTCCTTATTATTATTTTCACACATTGTGTTAACACAGTATGTAAAAATGATCTTTCATGGTTTTGTCAAATCTGCATATGGTTTGTCATATTTCTCTGCTAAAGTAGGTAAGCTGATGAAGGTTTTGTTTAGGATAATATTATTATGCTGTATGATACCAAAACTTGCTTTTTTAATTGAAATATAATCGATATATGATAGCCTATTAGTTTCAGTTGTACATCATATTGATTCAGTATTTTTATACATTACAAAATGATACCCACTCTGAGCCTAGTTACCATCTGTCACCATACAAAATCATTACAAGATTATTGACTACATTCCCTTTGCTGTACATTACATAACCAGGACTTATTTATTGTATAACTGGAAGTCTGTACCTCTTAATTCCCTCACCTATTTTTCCTCCTCCTCAAACACTCTCCCCTCTGGAATCCAACAGTTGCTTTTTTATTTCCTGTATCTATGAGTCTGCTTGTTTTATTAGTTCATGTTGCTTTTTAGATTCCACATATAAGTGAAATCATACAATATTTGTCTTCCTCTGACTTATTTATTTAGCATAATACCCTCTACATCCATCCATGTTGTCACAAATAATAAGATTTCATTATTTTTATGGCTGAGTAATATTCCAGTGTGTGTGTGTATGTGTGTAACATCTTCTTTATCCATTCATGTATTGACCAACACTTAATTTGCTTCCATATTTTGGCTGTTGTAAATGCTGCAATAGACATAGGAGTGCATACATCTCTTTGGATTTGTGTTTTCACTTTCTTCGGATAAATACCCTGAAGTGGAACTACTGAATACTATGGTGTTTCTATTTTTAACTTTTCGAGGAACCTAGATACTGTTTTCCATAATGGCTGCAGCAATTTATATTCCCATCAACAGTGTAAAAGTGTTCCCTTTTCTCCACATCCAATGCTTGCTTTGTTATGTTTTTCTTTTTGATAGTACGTCATACCTGTCAGATTGGCTATTATCTTATTGTGGTTTTGATTCACATTTCCCTAAAAATTACTGATGTTGAACATCTTTTCATATGCCTGTTGGCCTTCTGTATGTCTTTGTAAAATGTATCTATTCAGATCCTCTGTCCATATTTTAATTGGATTTTTTTTTTTTTGCTATTGAGTTGTGTAAGTTCCTTATATATTTTGGATATTAACCCCATATAATATGGTTTGTGATATTTGCTAAAGATAGATAAGCTGATGAAACCTTTGTTTAGGACCATATTATGTTATATGATACAAAAGCTTGTTTCTATGAATGAATTTGTAAAAACAGTACTTCACACTCCCTGCCTCTCACTTTGTGGTAATAATGTTGGCCTCTGCACCTTCTCTGTGAAATTCAAGATTAAACCTAACAAAACAACAAAAAAATGAAGTTATTAATTTCCCAGAAAACAGCCTCAACATACCTGGCATGTAACCAATAACTAATATTAAATATTTGTATAAGAAATTCATAGCCAAGTCTAGTAATATGATAAAGGTCTTAAGGTCTACAGCCATGTCAAAAAATAAATGCACAAGAATATTTTAATAAATAGTTATTTTGGTGTTATTGTAAGTAAAGCAACTATGGTACACATTGTCCTTTACTTTCAGGAGCTTACTCTAAAAGGAATGTTTGACATACAGGCAACAACATAATGTATTAAATTTAACTCTCATTACCAAATGCAAGAAGCATCAAATATGCTTGGCAAAGAAAAACTCTTTTGGCTCCCAACATGCTCATTCTGAATTTGCATTATCATATATTATTGGTTGCTGCTGGACACATATTCATTATTTTTTTGTGGAAAATCTGTGAAAAAGTCCAGAAAACCCTGTGTCATTTTTTCCTGTGTAGATCAGGATCTATCTGCATCCACAATGTTTTAACTTTCTCACTTTAATCATACTGCTGCCAATATTTTCTTGCCTGACTTGGAAGAGGGCATGTTTAAAAAGGCAGAGCTTAGACGATCGGTTGGGGAAGATGGTGGCATGAGCAGAGCAGCAGAAATCTCCTCTCAAAACCATATATATCTGTGAAAATAAAACAAATACAACTATTCCTAAAAGAGAGACCAGAAGATACAGCACAACAGCCAGGCTATAGCTACACCTGCGAGAACTCAGCAAATCACAAAGCGGGTAAGATACAAAGCCATGACCTGGCAGGACCCAAGCACTCCTGCACCCCAGCACACCAGTGGGAGGAAAAGGATCAGAGTGGGGAGGGAGTAGAAGCACAGGCCCACCAAATAACCAGCCCTGGTGATCTGCACCGGGAGCACAGACACACATCGTGTGGTGTATCAGAGATTAGAGAACCGGAAGGGCAGGATCTGAGCCGGGGACTGTAAGTGGTTCCCCTCAGCTGGCTCCCTGGGACAAAAGAAAAGCGGGCACATTTTTAAAAGTCTTAAAGAGACAAGGGCCCAACAGCGGAGCTAAATCGTCTAAGCGTACTCAGCCCAGCAGGCTGGGAGTCGTTGGGAATTTCAGACCCCCTAGCCATGGCCAGACAAAGCAGCAGCACCAAGGCTTTCCACGGAGATCAGCAGCCTGACATTCGTTCCCCCCCACAGCAACCTCACAAAATCTACTCCTGGCTGGCACGCAGCTAAGCGGGAAGGACCCTGGAAACCAGAACAAGACCTGGAATGAACCAAGGGGACCAGAAGTCACCCAGCAAGACTGCAAACCCCCGCAGTGCTATAGGCTAGGCTGAGGGCGACCCCGCACACAGGCAGTTAAGGGGATTATCCAAGAGACTGCCTCCCAGTGTGTGGATACCCAGCTCAAGCTGTAGAGAAGGGCAAATAGAATAACAAGCAGGAAGGGACTTTGTTCTCCCAGCTGACACATGTGGCACCTACCAGTGACCACTTCTATCGCCATGAAAAGACAGAGGAATGTGGTACAGACAAGGATCACACAGACAACTCCAGAGAGAGGGCCTGATGGGTTAGATTTATACAATCTTCCTGAAAAAGAATTCAGAATAAAAGTCATAACCATGCTGATGGATCTACAGAAAAATATGCAAGAGCAAAGGGAGGAAATGAGGAGAGATATTACAAAAAAGAGACAGTCGATGGGCTGAAGAGCAGACAGGATGAGATGCAAGAGACTGTTAATGGAATAGAAATCAGAGAACAGGAATACAGAGAAGCTGAGGCAGAGAGAGATAAAAGGATCTCTAGGAATGAAAGAATATTAAGAGAACTGTGTGACCAATCCAAACGGAACAATATTCGCATTATAGGAGTACCAGAAGAAAAAGAGTGAGAAAAAGGGATAGAAAGGGTCTTTGAAGAAATAATTGCTGAAAACTTCAGACCATGAAAGCCCACAGATCTCGCAACACAAGGGACCCAAGGAGGACAACATCAAGACACATAATAATTAAAATGGCAAAGATCAAAGACAAGGACAGAGTATTAAAGGCAGCTAGAGAGAGAAAAAAGATCACCTACAAAGGAAAGCCCATTAGGCAATCATCAGACTTCTCAACAGAAACCTTACAGGCCAGAAGAGAATGTCATGATATATTTAACGTAATGAAACAGAAGAACCTTGAACCAAGAATACTGTATCCAGCACGATTATCATTTAAATTTGAGGAAGGGATTAAACAATTCCCAGACAAGTGAAAGCTGAGGGAATTTCCTCCCACAAACCACCTCTACAGGATATCTTAAAGGGACCGTTCTAGATGGAAGTACGCCTAAGGCTAAAAAGATGTCACCAGAGAAAAGAAAATCATAGCAAACAAAGCAGACAATCCAAATACTAACTAAAGGCTAAAAGTAAAATGAACTATCCACAAAAACAGTCAAAGGAAATGTAAAAGAGTACAGAATAAAACACTTAGTATATAAAGAATGGAGGAGGAAGAATAAGAAGGGAGAGAAATAAGGAATCATCAGACTGTGTTATAATAGCTTAACAAGAGAGTTAAGTTAGACTGTTAGATAGTAAAGAAGCTACCATTGAACCTTTGGTAACTACAAATCTAAAGCAAGCAATGGCAATAAGTACATATTTATCAATAATCACCCTAAATGTAAATGGACTGAATACACAAGTCAAAAGACACAGAGTAATAGAATGGATAAAAAAGCAAGACCCATCTATATGCTGTTTACAAGAGACTCACCTCAAACCCAAAGATATATACAGACTAAAGGTGAAGGGATGGAAAAAGATATTTCATGCAAACAACAGGGAGAAAAAAGCAGGTGTTGCAGTACTTGTATCGGACAAATTAGACTTCAAAACGAAGAAAGTAGAAAGAGATAAATAAAGCAGGACATTACATAATGATAAAGGGGTCAGTCCAACAAGAGGATATAACCATTATAAATATATATGCACCCAACATGGGAGCACCGACATATGTGAAACAAATACTAACAGAATTAAAGGAGGAAAAAGGAAGCAATGCATTCATTTTAGGAGACTTCAACACACCACTCACTCCAAAGGACAGATCAACCAGACAGAAAATAAGTAAAGACACAGAGGCACTGAACAACACACTAGAACAGATGGACCTAACAGACATCTACAGAACTCTGTGCCCAAAAGCAGCAGGATACACATTCTTCTCAAGTGCACATGGAACATTTTCCAGAATAGACCACATACTAGGCCACACAAAGAACCTAGAAATAAATTGTACAAAGAAAACAGAAAGGCTCACAAATACATGGAGACTTAACAACATGCTCCTTAATAATAAATGGATTAACGACCAAATTAAAAGACAGATCAAACAATATATGGTGACAAATGACAACAACAACACAAAGCCGCAACTTCTGTGGGACACAGCAAAGGCAGTTCTAAGAGGAAAGTCTACTGCAATCCAGGCTGTTTAAAGAAGGAAGAACAGTCCCAAATGAATAGTCTAAAGATACAAATATTGAACTTGGAAAAAGAACAAATGAGGCCCAAAATCATCAGAATTAGGGACGTAATAAAGATTAGAGAAGAAATAAATAAAATTGAGAAGAATAAAACAATAGAAAAAATCAATGAAACCAAGAGCTGGTTCTTTGAAAAAATGAACAAAATAGATAAATGCCTAGCCAGACTTATTAAGAGAAAAAGAGAATCTACACACATTAAGAGAATCAGAAATGAGAAAGGAAAACTCACAACAGAGCCCACAGAAATACAAAGAATTATAAGAGAATACTGTGAAAATCTATATGCTAACAAGCTGGAAAACCTAGAAGAAATGGATAACTTCTTAGAAAAATACAACCTTCCAAGACTGACCAAGCAAACAGAAAGCCTAAACAGACCCATTACTAGTGATGAAACTGAATCAGTAATAAAAACATACCTAAGAACAAAACCCCCAGGCCAGATGGATTCACCTCTGAATTTTACCAGACATATAGAAAAGACATAATACCCATTCTCCTTAAAGTTTTCCAAAAAATAGAAGAGGAGGGAATACTTCCAAACTCATTCTATGAAGCCAGCATCACTCTAATACCAAAACCAGGCAAAGACCCAACCAAAAAGAAAATTACAGACCAATATCACTGATGAACATACATGCAAAAATACTCAACAAAATATTAGCAAACTGAATTCAAAAATCACCAAAAGGTTCATACACCATGATAAAGTGAGATTTATCTCAGGGATGCAAGGATGGTACAATATTCGAAAATCCATCAACACCATCCACCACATCAACAAAAAGAAGAACAAAAACCACATGATCATCTCCATAGATGCTGTAAAAGCATTTGACAAAATTTAACAGGCATTCATGATAAAAACTCTCAGCAAAATGGGTACAGAGGGCAAGTACCTCAACACAATAAAGGCCGTATATGACAAACCCACAGCTAACATCATACTTAACAACGAGAAGCTGAAAGCTTTTCATCTAAGATTGGGAACAAGACAGGGATGCCCACTCCCCCCACTGTTATTCGACATAGTACTGGAGGACCTAGCCACGGCAATCAGACAAAACAAAGAAATACAAGGCATCCAGATTGGTAAAGAAGACATTAGACTGTCCCTGTTTGCAGATGACATGATATTGTACATAAAAAAACCCTAAAGACTCCACTCCAAAAGTACTAGAACTAATATCTGAATTCAGCAAAGTTGCAGGATACAAAATTAATACACAGAAATCTTTTGCTTTCCTATACACTAACGATGAGCTAACAGAAAGAGAAATAGGAAAACAATTCCATTCACAATTGCATCAAAAAGAATAAAATACCTAGAAATAAAGCTAATGAAGGACGTGAAAGACCTATACCCTGAAAACTACAGGACACTCCTAAGAGAAATTAAAGAGGACACTAACTAATGGAAATTCATCCCATGCTCTTGGATAGGAAGAATAAATATTGTCAAAATGGCTATACTACCTAAAGCAATATACAGATTCAATGCAATCCCTATCAAAATATCAAAAGCATTCTTCAATGAACTGGAACAAATAGTTCTAAAATTCATATGGAACCACAAAAGACCCCGAATAGCCCAAACAATCCTGAGAAGGAAGAATAAAACAGGGGGAATTACGATCCCAGCCTTCAAGCTCTACTACAAAGCTACAGTAATCAAGACAATTTGGTGTTAGCACAAGAACACACCCACAGACCAGTGGAACAAAATAGAGTGTCCTGACATTAACCCAAACATATACAGTCAATTAATATATGATAAAGGAGCCTTGGATATACAGTGGGGAGATGACAGCCTCTTCAGCAGCTGGTGTTGGCAAAACTGGACAGCTCCATGTAAGAGAATGAAACTGGACTACTGTCTAATCCCATACACAAAGGTAAACTCAAGGTGGATCAAAGACCTGAATATAAGTCATGAAATCATAAAACTCTTAGAAAAAATCATAGGCAAAAATCTCTCGGACATAAACATGAGTGACTTCTTCATCAACATATCTCCCTGGGCAAGGGAAACAAAAGCAAAAATGAACAAGTGGGACTATATCAAGCTGAAAAGCTTCTCTACAGCAAAAGACACCATCAGTAGAACAAAAAGACATCCTACAGTATGGGAGAATATATTCATAAAAAACGTATCTGATAAAGGGTTGACATCCAAAATATATAAATAACTCATGCACCTTAACAAACAGAAAGCAAATAATCCAATTAAGAAATGGGCAGAGGACATGAATAGACACTTCTCCAAAGAAGAAATTCAGATGGCCAACAGGCACATGAAAAGATGCTCCACATCGCTAATCACCAGAGAAATGCAGATTAAAATCACAGTGAGATATCACCTCACACCAGTAAGGATAACCACCCTCCAAAACACAAACAACAACAAATGTTGGCGAGGATGTGGAGAAAAGGGAACCCTCCTACACTGCTGGTAGGACTGCAAATTAGTTCAACCATTGTGGAAAGCAGTATGGAGGTTCCTCAAAAAACTCAAAATAGAAATACCGTTTGACCCAGGAATTCCACTCCTAGGAATTTACCCTAAGAATGCAGCAGCCCAATTTGAAAAGGACAGATGCACCCCTATGTTTATTGCAGCACTATTTACAATAGCCGAGAAATGGAAGCAACCTAAGTGTCCATCAGTAGATGAATGGATAAAGAAGATGTGGTATATATACACAATGGAATATTATTCAGCTATAAGAAGAAAACAAATACTACCATTTGCAACAACATGGATGGAGCTAGAGGGTATTATGCTCAGTGAAATAAGCCAAGCCGAAAAAGACAAGTATCAAATGATTTCACTCATATGTGGAG
>JAVSCE010009730.1:0-103005 GCA_032199065.1 Smutsia gigantea
CTCTAAGTCTGCCAGTCCATTTTTTTTTATCCCCTTCTGTTTTAGGTTTTATAAGGCTTTCTAAATAGTCAATTTAGTATTTGTTACAAGTTTGGAAATTATTTTTCTGGAGCCAGTATGAAGTGTTAAGTATTTATAGACAGAAACTTTGGCAAAGAATATAGAGAATCTTGAAATGGCCTTTCACTGTGGCAGAAGAGCTTAAACAGATTCAAGTGCAAATCCAGATTTGTAGAAAGTAAGTGTGGGTTTGTGGAAATGAATTGTATGATTGAGAAAGTCGTTTTTTTCCAGCATGACTTAGTGATTGTTAAATTACTGTGTGTTTTATCTAAATTGCTTGGAGGGAGGCCCCACGGCATTTAGTAGTAAACAATTTATGCAGTTAAAATATGAAAAAGACAAAGAAAAGCAAACTAAAAAGATGTTTGAGAGTAGAATGGGAATTGAGCCAATAAGCCTGACTGGTAGGGGCTTTGGAGGCAAGCCAGGAAGTCTGTGATATTTCTCTAGTTAGGATATATATATATATGTGGTATGAATAAAAAATGTTAACTCTTTCCATTGAATGTGAGACTTTCCTGGTTCTGAAACTCAAAACTGAATGCAAATTAAGACTTTTAAAAAATATATGATTAAAAAATACCACATGCGCAGATGACATTTGGCAATGCCTTAGATCTCTCTAAAATGTCAAGATAGGAAAATATCCAAAACCTTTCTTTGGGGATAAAGAGAAAGTTGGACTGTAGCCAAATGCCTGTAGAGGAATTCTTATGAGAATTCCTGGAAACTGTACTTTTTAAGGTAATCATGTTCTCCATGCTTGCATAGCCCCAAATGTTACTTGAGTGAAATTAAAGTCTCATCTATTTGTGCCTTGTTACTGTACATCCTTTAGACTTCAGTAGTCAAGTTTCACTTTGGCGAGGTGACAAAAAATATATATTGTGTTTGGCACTACACAATCTTAGAATACTTTAAGACTAAATATGCTGAGAGAGTCATATTATGTAGCTTGAATTATGTTTTTCATGTATGATATACATGTGTCCTTATGCTAGACAAATCTATCTCAGTCTTTTGCTTTTCCATTAAAGTAAATACACATCAGATACCTGATATACATGTGCTATGGTTGGAGGGCACAAGTGAGGTATGATTTCAGGTAAATAACATAAAATCAGCACAGCTTTCAGTTGATCTTAATGTTTAAAATCTTATCAACATTGTTTTTTAAGGGAGAGGGAAACAACTGCCTATAATCAGAATGGCCAAGAAGAAAAATGCCTAACTTTCCTGCAACGACTTGGGATATTTTTTTATTATCATTTGTATTCATTCATTCATTCTGTTGTTTAGTATCACTGATGAAAATATGGCCATAGCATTGAGGATTTTTTTTTTAATTCTGGTAAGATACACATAACACAAAATTTACCATTTAACCATATTAAGTGTACAGGTCTATCACCACCATCTACTTCCAGAATCTGTTGAAACTCTGCATCTATGAAACACTAATTTTCCGAATCCCTATCCCCTAGCCCCTGGAACCCCCATTCTGCTTTCTGTCTCAATGAAGTTGATTACTCTAGATGCCTTTTATAAGTAGATCCATACAAAATTTGTCTTTTGTGATTGGCTTATTTAACTTAGCATGTCTTTAAGGTTCACTCATGTTCTAGCATGTGTCAGAATGTCCTTCCTTTTTAATCCTGAATGATATTTCATTGTATGTATAGACCATGTTTTTCCATCCATTCACTTATGGATGGCCCCTTGGGTTGTTTCCATCTTTTGTTATTTGTGCATTGTGTGCCTTTTAATGTTATATGATCCTTAAAAAGGGGAACACAGGAGTGAATAACATGACCAGTGTATCTCTTTTGAGAGAATTGTCCTGAATTTAGAAAATACACAGAAGAACAAAACAGGTATGCCACCATTAATAATCTGGTATGAATAAGTGAACTTTATTCCTAAAAAAATTACAAATTTGACATCTTTTTTTAAATTTGTGTAAAAGCTGAAGGATGAATTAATTTAAATCTATAACAAGTGTATTTTAGTGAAATAACAATAATTCAATGAATTGTTTGAATCAGAATTGCCATATGTAGTTTCACACATAGGAAGCAAGTCAACATCTTGCTTCCTTTTTCTCTCGATTTTTTCTTAATTGCTCTTACAAAGGCTTAATTTATCCAAAAGGAGGTGTAAGATCAAAATAAAGATCAGAGTTCTAAAAAAGGTTGACATTTATTACTGTGTGCCTAAAAAATGTTCTCTCTAGTGAAGCTAAGCTTTATTTCTATAACTAGACTGTGTGTGTGTGTGTTTCTGCTACTTATAAAAGACACTTCAGCAGTAACACTATTCAATACTACTGATATGAATATCAGTCTCTAATACTAATATCCAGTCTGGACTTCAGTACAAACAAGTTATGAGAAATGAGCATCACTTCCTCATTCTGTGGATTCACTGATCTCTCTTATCCATTTTTTATGAGCTTTAGCAAGATATAATGCACATACCATAAATTTCACTCTTTTAAAGGGTACAATTTAGTGGCTTTTAGTATATTCACAGAACTTTCCAGACGGACCCTTACTGTCTCTCTTCACTTGTTCAAGATCATCTGACCCAGGAAAGTGTAGCAGTGGTGGTATTCTATCAGTATTTGCTAAATAAGCCACTTAATGAATACAAGGGCATAGCAGAGGTTACCAAATAATCTGAGCTAAATCCCAATGAAATTGTTTAAAAACACAAGGAATAATTAAGATATGAATAATAATTCAGATATAGATTCCCATAAGCATGCAAATAAATGATTAAAAGAACACATTTATTTGTAACATCAGTACCTACAAAAACAATGTAGGCTTGTTAGCATCAGATAAATCATCAAGCATGACATTTTCCCTTACATTTCTTGAGTAGCTTTTTGTGGGTAACTTTAAATTCATAGACACTCCTTTTTTTGAGTAACTGTACATTCACAGACACACCTGGGCATCTTCAGAGCAAAATGAATAAAGACTCATGAGTGTTGTTTTGTAGATTATCACTGGAGAGAAGCCAGTATCATTACATTCAATGGCCAAGTTTGAAATTTTCCTATGGGACTTAGTGATTTAGCAACTCATAAAACCAACAAAAAGGAAGTTTGATCTTTATTTTAGGCTCCTTCTTAGTGATTCTAAATTGAAAGTATAGCAAGAACATTTTCACTGGCAACCTTTTTTGTCTTAAAATTCAGTGTCACAGCACATTTGGCAAAACAGCTCAATTATTTCTCATGTATATGTTTGGTTAAGGCAGTTATTGCTATATAAAAGACAAAAAGAAAATTATTTTATTTCCTATCCTGCTTCACCTGTAGCTCCTGTGTGAGTATTCATTTCACTGAAAGATCATTCTTTATGTACTTCCTCCAGCCATGGCAACCTGCTCAGTGCCCTAAGAGTGGGGTTCCCTGGAGTTTGGGCCTGGAAATAGTTACTCTAATTTGTTAACCTAGTTGGAAATCACTGCACTAAAAGCCAGTAAGCTCTTTTAGGTCTCTGCCCTGGACTCTGTAGTTTTCATTATTCACTAGATGTCTACTGTAACTTGGCTCAAAAGATTTTCCTGACTTTTGATGCCATCCATAAAAGCATTTAAGGAACTACACAGTTACTATTTTTAACTGATTACAAGATTTTATTAGCAAACATTTTAATCTGACATAATTACTAGTAAGCTCTTCATTTTAATAATTACTTAGATTTGTAGTAACTTGCACAACATTTATATAAAACCTCTCTTTGTGATTACCTTATATTTGCGTGGCAAAGTGGACAACTGCATTCTTTTTTGCATTTGGGAACCCCCTTTTATATATGAAGAAGGAGACGCTTAACAAGAATGATAGCTGACTAGATAATGGCGTCAAGGCTGGGGCTGAGATAACACAGAGGTACCCATGCCAAATCTCACAGAGAATTTATTTTCAGCAAAACAATGTCCACCATACCCAATTACTGCTATCAATTTGATGTTAATTTGAATTCTACCGGATATGCATTTCAATTATAAATTTTTGTTGATTTCTCATTTGTCTAAGAATTGTACATTTAAAAAGATTTTACCAAGTTATATTTTTACATATTTGTTTGTACCATTTCCAGTCCAGATTATGCTGCTTTGTTCTACCCTTAGGTGTTTTTGCCTTACAGTAATTTCTGAAAGTAGAGCCAAAACAAGTTAATTTTGGTTTTGCCGATATTTACTTAAATATAAGCCTCTAGAAACCCTTAAATGTATTATTTTATAAGTAGTAATGAATATGCACTTGAGTGGTTAGTCACTCTTTTGTTACTTATGTTCTGAGTAATCATGCACAATTTAAAAGACTATTAACCCAATTAAACTTTAAAATTTTGGATTTTTATAGTTAACCTTTGCTTTTCCAGAGCACTGGGCTTCTAAGAATTAAAACCACTCTAATCATGAATAAACAGACTCAAAAATGTTATCAAGTCCTCACAAGCCAAAGAAGATTTAAGACATTTTAGTTGACTTTAATATTACCTTAGCAAATAAAAAAAAACAAAAAGTTAGACTCTTAAAAATATTCATTTGAAGTAGAGAAAACCTTGTTCATTATTTCATCCAGTTAATCTCCCTAGTAAGTAGCTGAGTGTAAATTACATGTCGTTGGTTCCCTTAAACAGTGTGCTCAAGCAGAGAAACTGAAAAGAGTACTGTAGGTAAGGGATGTAATAGCTCATTAAGACCTGCAGAACAAGACACACCACTCCTCCACTGAAATGCTTACAATTTAAAAAAATTCATAGATGTGAGAATAGCTGTTGCCAGATAAAATATATGTTAGCTCTGCCCCACATTAATAATTGAATTACTGGTGGCATATTTTTAATTGAATTGAACATACGGATTTAAGAATATAGTATTTTAAAACCTATCCTGTCTGCAGCAAAATGTAATTGTAAAAGCCCAATATAAAGGGTAATGCTAAGAATGTCATTAGAATGTAAGTTATAGATGGTCAGAAAATATGGTTGGTATTTTGTCTATTGTTATACATCTACCACTTAGAACAGCATATAGGCCCTAAAGAAATATTTATTGGATAAATTAATGAAATGTAATTACAGAAGCATAGTTGTTGCTCAGAAAGGTAACAATATATGACACAAAAGCCTTTTTAAATATAAATTGAGCTATAATTTAGCATTTACTGAGATGGGTACTGGGTCAGAAATATTTTTAGTATCACAGATGAATCGTAAAAAATTTGGAAATCGTAGACCTTCTCGAACTACGCCCCCATGTGGAGAACTATTAATATTTTCTTTTACTAAGATAATATTTGTTTTGTTCCAGATGCTCACTTCTAGGAATTTTAGACATATCTTCTAATGTTTGGTTTTGTAAACTTATTTTTTCATATGCTAAATAAATATTTATTGTCATTCCTGCTCACCAAAATGTGTAATGCAATTTTTCAAATGCATGAGTATATCCTCTACATTTAACAATGTTTAAAAGACTATCCTATGAACTAGGAGAAAAATCCCATGCCCAATGTTTACCTTGTAATATAACTTAGATTACTTTTTCAATTGCTACTATGAAAATTTTAAATGTAGGATGTAAACTGAACTAACTTTTCCTAAGACAGTTTCATTGGCCGTGGAGTAACTGGGTACTATATTCTCTAATGGAAAATGTTTATAAAAATTGCTTATTCTCCAACTTCCTTGGTTGTATGGGTAGTTCATTCTATGCAAAAAAAGATGTGTCTTGTGAAAAATAAATGTATCCACACGATAGGCAACAGAGAAACCTCGAGTACATGAAATACGAAAGATGGTTACAGGCTTAGTCCAATTTCTTTGAGTTTGCAGTTGTTTGGAAACATAAAGTTTGTTGTGCCTTTGTTTTGACAAAGAACACACTTTTTAAAAAATGATAATAAATTTCTGCTTATTGACATGATTAAAAACAGGTTATTAAAGAGATTGAAAAACATATGCATGTTTAACTTCTGAAACATGAAAGCAATAGACTGTAGATCTATTTCTAAAAGAAAAACAGTGAAATTTTCAAGTAAATAAGTTGTATGTATTGAATCTTTCTCTTTAAATTTTGAACTTACTTCATGTGTGCTATACTTTAAAGAACCATGCATTTATGAAGTTTTGTAGAATTTATTCTTTGGGAAATTCCCATCCTTCCATGGAGTTTATTTTTAGGGAAATGCGGTAGGTGAAGATGCTTATTTACTAAAAAGATAAAAATTGAAAGAGGTAAACTTTGGCTGTTTTGAGTACTGTTACCATAATCAACAATATTAACCTGTAAAAGTCAAGTCATTGTTGGAACAATGAATAGTCTCTGTTGAGGTTTTTTTTTAAGGAAATAGTTTTGAAAAGAAGGACCCATACAATGTAATGTAAAAATGTTTTTGATAATTTAAGGGAAATTTTATGTGAAAATTTGCATAATGCTTTTTATGGTAATATATTATAGAATTATAGAATATTAAAAATTGTCAAAGGGGACTGTGAGGTATTATGTTTAGTACACATGGTGTGAGGAATCACAGGGAAGACAGTGTAGCCCAGAGAAGGCAAACAGCGAATCTGTGGCATCTTACCACACTGATGGACAGTGACTGCATGGGGGGGGACTTGGTAATATGGGTGAATGTAATAACCACATTGTTCATGTGAAACCTTCATAAAAGTGTATATCAGTAATACCTGAATAATTAATTAATTAATTAATTAATTTAAAAAATTGTCAATGAAAACATGTTGACAATGCTTAATCACTCATGAGTATTAGTAAAAATGTAGATAAAGACTATTAATCCTATAGTTTATTCTCTGCTGAGCCGAGCAGCCAGAGGCTGTAATGTATAAATGCGACCACCAGAGGAAAGAGACAGATTTCCTGTGACACTTACTAACATAAACAGACTGAGAATTCTATTAGTCTAGACAAGAGAACTTCAGTGTTTCTTTTGTCCTTTTTAGAAATTTTGACAGCTTTGAAGTGCTTGTAATTCTGCACTACCAGGATTCCATGAATCCCCTACTCAGATACAGTTTAATCTTTTCATACTTAACAGGTGTTTAAAAAATGTGATCATTTCTTAACTATGAGTGCAAAAAAATCTAATTAGTAATAGAAAATTACACATTTTTCTTTCCTTTCTGATGTCAGTAAAGGAAACATGCCTGTATTTGAAAAATACCATCAAAGCATCTATTGATATCACCCTACTGTTAGTAATATAGTCCTAAATTAAAAGGGAATGAGAGGTGTATTGAACTAATAATCAAACCATGTTATTTCCTGGAGATGATTATTTGTAGTGAGTAAGAACTTATAGTTGGCATGTCTTTTTCATCACTCTTGAGTCTCACCTCATATTTTGCATACGTATACAAATATTTTATCATATTTGCATGATTTTTTCTTACTATTGGGAGAATACATTTCTGTAGGAGTGCGAAGATTTCTTGAAAATGAAATGTCTTTTTAAAATATATTGGTTATTTTGGATGCTGTTATTTCTCTAAAAATCTTTGGTACTTGGGCTTTGACAATGAGAAAAAGAAGACAAATAGCCTTCCATACTGAAACATCTTTTTATAGAAAATTTATTTTTGATATTTAAAAATTGTCCTCTTAGTTCTTACTTTGATCCACTAGGGAATCATTCTTAGGACTTTCACTGCTTGATGTTATTGTAATAGTCGGTAGTTTACCCCTGCTTGTTTCCTCTGCTCTTCATTTTCATATAAAACACCATTCTTTTTGTTTGTGCATATGTAGAAACAAAATGTGCTATTGCAATGAACACATTGGCTCTTGAATCATTTAATAAACATATGTTAAGTGCCTTCTGTATGATAGAGACTGTGCTAGAACTAACTTGTCCATTGGAGCTGAGAAGAGAAGCAGTTAGAAATACACGAATAAGCCACTAAAATGAAATAGAATAGCTGTAAGTTAAGCCTTTATGTCTTTTGTATCAAGTAATAGCAATTTCTCCCAAAGTGAGATGATGTGCAAAGGTGAAATGGGGCAGAGGGATTATCTTGGCATTGCAGTAATTCTGTAAAAATAAAAGTCTAGCCAAACCTCATGGGTACTAGAAAGCCACTAAAGATGGAGTCTAAATATCCATGGGGGCTGCATTCTCTTATTGTGATTGTGCCATTTTTGTTCTCTTGCAGTGTTCCCTCTCTTTTCATAATTGTTTACTCTTAAGAAAGACAATCTAATTAACTCAACCTACCCATTATTTTGGCTTCTTTTATGTCAGGTGTTACCACCCCTTCCCCTAATCTCTGGTTTGTGGGTAGGGGAAGGGAAAGTCGTATCTTATTTTGACTTGTTGTTCTAAAATACAGGGTTATGGCAGGTTAAATATGAACGGGAAGTTTTACAGGGTAGGAAATTTATTAATAAATTCATAGCAATAAAACTAATCTCATGGTACAAATCATATTACAGATATGGATATACATTAACTTTTTAATCTTTTTGCATCTTTTTTACACAGAACAGTGATCATTATTTAGAACATGAAAATAAGTAAAATATCCAATTAATTTTGATTCATGTATTATTAAATATTGCCATGATAATGTTCCATAGTAAAGAGCCACAAAGTCTCAAAGGCCCAGAGAAATGGATGTTTTTCTCCCTGCGTCTGTGGGGGAATCTAGTCTGGGCTCTGCTGGGAAGCTCTGCTTCAGGCTAAAAGTGTCTCAGTTAGCTGGGACTCCACAGCACAGTATCTGTTATTTTAATTTCATTCTGATACTAGGGGACTAGCAGAGACTAGGGGACACAACAGAGGTACAAAAGAGCAAGTGCATTTCAAGTCTCTCCTGTGTCATACTCGAAAATATCCCATTGACCTAAAAAATTATCATGAATGAGCCCAAAGTCCAGAGACACTCCACCTGTACTTGGAGGGATGGTGAAGTTGCTTATAAGGAGGGGTGAAGAATTGGTATCAATGATTCAATCTACCACAGCTTGTATCTTTAATATAAATCAGACTACTTTTGTATTTTTTCAGCAGTCTTAATAGAAGCCTTGTATATTTTCTAAAATCCAGTACCTCTTGAACAAAAATGGAAACAAAGAAAAAAATGGTGGAATAATTTTTGCTTACAAAATAAACTACATTTCCTTTCTGAAGTGTCTACTACTTTCAGATTACATCTATTGAAATGTGTACTAACGGGTGCTTTAACAGGGTGTTTGTTTTGAAGAACAGTATTAGAGTTTCCATAAGTTTCATAGGCAACCACACATATTTTAACTTGATCTTTTATTCTGCATTTACTTTTGGGCATCCTTAAGAATCTGTTAAAATGCAGAAATTATGCAGTATTGATTTCAGGAAAAGTTGAAGTGGTTACACATGATTGCCTGTGCCTTAAAAGAAATCCTTATTTGGTTCTAATTTGAACAATATTGAAAGCACAACCAAACTAGCTTTTTATTATGTCACCACACATTTAGTGAGTTATGGAAGGCATTTTGTTTCAAGAGTGGAGTTAACTATGTCCTGTCCACACTTCTAGCCATTCTTGTCATTTCTGGCTACTCTCCAAGTCTGACTGTTACTCATACATATTTCTTTCCTATTAAGAAATGCATTGAAATCCCAGGGACATATGCTGCTGATTGCTGGAAGAGTTTTAGTGGCAAGAGATTAATGTAATTGTTTTTGTTTCAGAAATATAATTGGTCACAGTTACGTACATGTAGCTTATATGAGAAATAAGCTCTGCATTAAAACTCATTATGTTTATTTTTACTTTGCTTTTAAAATTAAACTAAAAAGAATCTAAAATATATAGGCTTCCTTCTTTCCTCATATTCCAGAGCACTTGGAATAGACACAGTACAAATTTGTGTGAAATAAATGCACAGGTAAATATACATATAATTTAAATTTAAGAAATCAAGTTTGAAATGACAAAACACTTATTAACCTAAAAGTTCAAGGAGAATAGTATTCTAACTTATCTTTCTTTTACTAAAGTATTTTATGTAAAATAATAAAATAATGTTTAGAATATATAAAATAACATTTCAGTTCTCATTTCCTAGTGAAATGCAATCATTTTCAACTTTTTCTTGTCTCTCTGAAGAAAAACTATACCTAAATGCATAGGTTTACTTTCTGATGAAACCTGAAACTTCAGCGTAGCTTGGGCCTGCAGCAAACCTGTGTTCTCAGGATGGTTTTCTCAATAGGTCACACGTAGCCCCTGCAAGTTTTTCATTATATGGGATCATGGACCATGGGTCTTCTCTCCAAAGTTTGAATTCTCCCATTTTCTTTTCTTCAAGATTTGAGTGTCTGAAGTTCAGAAATACCATCAAGATGAAACAGTACACTGTTTTATATTATATATTTTATATATATTATATATATATATTATAGTTACCGCACTATTTTGAATCAGGTGGGTCATACATCATAAACAGATACCTAAAAGCATTGTTCACAGCATATGATCAGACCCTGTGTACCTGTAGAGCCCAAACATCACATTCCTGACACTGAGGACTTTTAAAATGTAAACTGTTCTTTGCCAGGGCCTCCTCATGACTGAGCTATGAGTCAGCCGCAAACCATAATAGATTTTTGGTTCTGCGACATGATGAAGTGTTCTGCATGTAGTGAAATATTTCACCCAGACTCATGGCAGCAGAATTCCCAGCGGTGACCCAAAATAGGGAAAGAAATGAGGAACAAAATTAAGGGAAATATGCCAACCCTGGCACCATCCTTTCATGGCAATATAGCTCTTCACTGTTGTTAAGAAATGGAAGTACTTAGAGTTTAAACCCATAAATGATAGTACAAGAGAGTGTTGAATTTTATTTTTCCTGATGACTGAATATAACTCCAAACTTGAAATTTTAAAAAAGAGTCAGATGAAATTACGTAGCTTCTACTAAAAAACTAACATAGGATGTTGAACCTTCTGCTGAAATTTAATTACGACCTCTATGTAATTTCAGTGTTTACAGGCTTTGAAATAAATTTACTAAGTAAAGGCTTGTTATTGGAAGCATGGCTAACCTAGCAAGCAAAATGTCAGTCCCATTGAGTTAAAGAAATAATGTAGTGGTTGGCAAATGAGCATGTGAAGCTCTTGCCAAACATTTTAAATATAAATCTGATTATTCACTTGAGCCACTGTTTTGATATTTGCACTTTGATGTCTTTGTTTAATAAATGTTGCACTTGGTTCTCAGGTTTAATGTCAAGCAAAATGTTTCTTTGTACATACCACCCTGATGTAGCGATATCTAGTTGTCCCTCAGCATCGAGCCTCTCACTGAAACGTGGAGCAAATTCATACTCCACACAAGGACTCATCTCAGACAGGAAAGGTGGAGTTTTCCTTTTCATGGCCAAAGGAAGTGACAGCTCAGGCATGAGGGTTGTACTGATCCTGGTGTGGAATCAACTTGGTTCATTTGTTTTCAACTTCAGCTCCTTACTTGAGCCTCCATAAGAAAATTAAGTGGTAGGTCTCAGCATCGTGTTTCACTCTGATGAAATAAAACTTGTTTTGAGTGTAAGATTGGATTTTTTTCCTCCTTTTCATGGCCAAAGGAAGTGACAGCTCAGGCATGAGGGTTGTACTGATCCTGGTGTGGAATCAACTTGGTTCATTTGTTTTCAACTTCAGCTCCTTACTTGAGCCTCCATAAGAAAATTAAGTGGTAGGTCTCAGCATCGTGTTTCACTCTGATGAAATAAAACTTGTTTTGAGTGTAAGATTGGATTTTTTTCCTCACTGAATTTCAGTGGCACCTACACAGTATAAATAAGGGCGTCATGTAGAAAGTTGCTATTGGAGTGACATGATAAGGACCTGTTAAGGGTAATGCACATTTGAACGAGCTCAGTTTTCCTTTCAGGTTCATTCATGACTTTCACAGCGTTTAATATAGCTGCATTGAAGTAGTGATGGGCATTGCTTAGTAGTTTATATTCCAGCCTCCCAAGTGGGAGATTTTCTGAACAAAAATATACATGCTTTTCTGAGGCTCTTTTATTTTATTAAATATCACGGATACAATCTTAGGATGGTTTCACATTAACAACAGAGTGGTTTCAACATTCACCTATATTATCAAGTCCTTAACCCCTCTACTGCTATCACTGTCTATCAGTGTAGTAAGATGTTATAGAGTCATTGTCTTCCCCATGCTGTACTGCCTTCCCTGTGACCTACCTATATTATGATTGATTGCCAATTATAATGCTCCTTAATCCCCTTTGCCCACCACTAGTCCCTTCTTGGTGTCTGAGTCTACTGCTATTTTGTACTTTAAGTTTTGCTTGTATTTATACTCCACAAATGAGTGAGTGAAATCACTGAGCATAATACCCTCGAGATTGATCCGTTGTTGCAAATTGTAGGATTTCTTTTCTTTTTGTGGCTGAATAATATTCCACTGTGTATATGTACCACATCTTCTTTATCCATTTATCTACTGATGGACACTTAGGTTGCTTCCATATCTTGGCTATTGTAAACAGTGCTGAGATAAACATAGGGGTGCATATGTCTTTTTGAACCTGAGAACTTGTATTCTTTGGGTAAATTCCTAGGAATGGAACCTGGGTCAAATGGTATTTCTATTTTGAGTTTTTTGAGGAACCTCCATACTGCTTTCCACAATGGTTGAACCAATTTATATTCCCACCAACATTTCTGAGGCTCTTTGAATTTTATCACTCTGACTATGAGGGTACTGAATTATATCAGATATAAATTAATATAATAAAATTTATATATGATGGCATGATGGGCACACAAGAAGTAGTAAATCAATAGGATTGAACTGGTTCTAAATATCATTGTATCATGGGACAACTTTGATTAATACACTCCTTACATATCAGTAACATATTTATTTTCTTAAATTTGCTGAATATGTGACTATAATAAAAATATAAAAATAAACGGGGCTTGCTTTTAAAACATAAATATCTCTAGGGGAAAAGTTACATGCTAGACATGAGTAAGTTGTAGGAAAACAAAAAAGAACAAGACAATTCTTGCTCTAAAAATCTCTGAGTTTAAAACTCACTGATTTGAAGAGTGTCAGTGATCTTTCATAGCCTGAAGATTTTCAGTGATCAATTTCTGTAATATATAAATTTATTAAAGAAATCAAAGCAACAAAATGCTATTATTGAAATAAGTAGTTTTTAGCAGAACTCTTAATGAAAAGAATTTAAATACAATATTGATGGCATTATAATGTATTTGGAAATAATACATGTGAATACTAAGCATTACATTTTGTGCAATGCTTTGTCACAACTTACGCGGTTTAAGTGACAATATTATTTGAGGAATTTAACTTTGGGATTCCAGTTCCACAATAATAAAAGACAAAATGTAAATAATTATGTTTGCCACCCATGAAAAGCAATAATCAAGCACTGTTTACCTTGATGAATCTTCTTTTACTACTTTATGGTTTACGTACTTTATGTCTATCCTACAAACCATTTAGATTTTAACCACTTCTGATGAGTATTTATGATTGTTTCTTTTTTCAGAAAAGGAAAAAGCTTCATTGTAGACATTTTTTTTATTATTTTTTATCTTCTCTTTTTCTTTTTTGGTATTATTAATGTACACTTACATGAACAACATTATGGTTACTAGACTCCTCCTATTATCAAGTCCCCACCACCTACCCCATTACAGTCACTGTCCATCAGCGTAGTAAGATGCTATAGAATCAGTACGTGTCTTCTCTGTGTTATACTGCCTTCCTCGTATCCCACCCCCTGCTACATTATGTTTGCTAATTGCAATAGCCCTTTTTCCCCCTCACCCCTCCCTTCCCACCCATCTTCCCCAGTCCCTTACCCTTTGGCAACTGTTAGTCCATTCTTGGGTTCTGTGAGTCTGCTGCTGTTTTGTTCCTTAAGTTTTTTCTTCTTGTATTACACAGATGAGCAAAATCACTTCGACTCGTCTTTCTCCACCTGGCTAATTTCACTGAGCATAATACCCTGTAGCTCCATCCATGTTGTTGCAAATGGTAGGATTTGTTTTCTTCTTATGGCTGAATAATATTCCATTGTGTATATGTACCACATCTTCTTTATCCATTCATCTACTGATGGACTCTTCGGTTGTGTCCATTTCTTGGCTATTATAAATAGTGCTGTGATAAACATAGGGGTGCATATGTCTTTTTCAAACTGGGCTGCTGTGTTCTTAGGGTAAATTCCTAGGAGTAGAATTCCTGGGTCAAATGGTATTTCTATATTTAGTTTTTTGAGGAACCTCCATACTGCTTTCCACAATGGTTGAACGAATTTACATTCCCACCCGCAGTGTAGGAGGGTTCCCCTTTCACCACATCTTCGCCAACATTTGTTGTTGTTTGTCTTTTGGATGTTGGCCATCCTAACTAGTGTGAGGTGATATCTCATTATGGTTTAAATTTTCAGTTTGGTAATGATTAGTGATTTAGAGCATCTTTTCATGTGCCTGTTGGCCATCTGAATTTCTTCTTTGGAGAAGTGTCTGTTCAGCTCCTCTGCCCATTTTTTAATTGGCTTATTTGCTTTTTGTTTATTGAGGTGCGTGAGCTCTTTATATAATTTGGATGTCAACCCCTTATCAGACATGTCATTTATGAATATATTCTCCCATACTGTAGGGTGTCTTTTTGTTCCCGTGATGGTGTCCTTTGCTGTACAGAAGCTTTTCATCTTGATATAGTCCCACTTGTTCATTTTTGCTTTTGTTTCCTTTGCATGGGGAGACATGTTCATGAAGAAGTTGCTCATGTTTATGTCCAAGAGATTTTTGCTTATGTTTTTTTCTAAGTCATATGGTTTCATGACTTACATTCATGTCCTTGATCCAATTTGAGTTTACTTTTGTTTATGGGGTTAGGCAATAATCCAGTTTCATTCTCTTACATGTAGCTGTCCAGTTTTGCCAACACCAGCTGTTGAAGAGGCTGTCATTTCCCCATAGTATATCCATGGCTCCTTTATCATATATTAATTGACTGTGTATGCTTGGGTTTATATGTGGGATCTCTAGTCTGTTCCATTGGCCTATGGGTCTGTTCTTCTGCCAGTACCAAATTGTCTTGATTACTGTGGCTTTGTAGTAGAGCTTGAAGTCAGGGAGTGTAATTCCCCTCACTTTATTTTTCCTTCTCAGGATTGCTTTCACTATTCAGTGTCTTTTGTGGTTCCATATGAATTTTAGAACTATTTGCTCTAGTTCATTGAAGAATGCTGTTGGTATTTTAAAGGGATTGCATTGAATCTGTAGATTGCTTTAGGCAGGATGGCCATTTTGACAATATTAATGCTTCCTATCCATGAGCATGGGATGGGTTTCCATTTATTGGTATCTTCTTTAATTTCTCTCATGAGTGTCTTGTAGTTTTCAGAGTATAAGTCTTTCACTTCCTTGGTTAGGTTTATTCCTAAGTATTTTATTCTTTTTTATGCAATTGTGAATGTAATTGTTTTTCTGATTTCTCTTTCTGCTACTTCATTGTTAGTGTATAGGAATGCAATAGATTTCTGTGTATTAATTTTGTATCCCACAAATTGGCTGAATTCAGATATTAGATCTAGTAGTTTTGGAGTGGATTCTTTAGGGGTTTTTTTTTTGTACACTATCATGTCATCTGCAAACAGGGACAGTTTGACTTCTTCCTTGCCTATGTGGATGCCTTTAATTTCTTTGTGTTGTCTGATTGCCATGGTTAGGACCTCTAGAACTATACTGAGTAAAAGTGGGGAATGTGGACATCCTTGTCTTGTTCCCGATTTAAAGGAAAAGCTTTCAGCTTTTCGCTGTTAAGTAAAATGTTGGCTCTGGGTTTATCATATATGGCCTTTATTATGCTAAGGTACTTGCCCTCTATACCCATTTTGTTGAGAGTTTTTATCATGAATGGATGTTGAATTGTATAGAATGCTTTTTTAGCATTTATGGAGATGATCATATGGTTTTTGTCCTTCTTTTTGTTGATGTAGTGGATAATGTTGATGGATTTTTGAATATTGTACCATTCTTGCATCCCAGGAATAAATCCTACTTGATTATGATGGGTGATCTTTTGATGTATTTTTGAATAGGGTTTGCTAATATTTTGTTGAGTATTTTTGCACCTATGTTCATCAGGGGTATTGGTCTGTAATTTTCTTTTTTTTGTGGTGTCTTTACCTGGTTTTGGTATTAGAGTGATGTTGGTCTCATAGAATGAGTTTGGGAGTAATTCCTCCTCTTCTACTTTTTGGAAAACTTTAAGGAGGATGAGTATTAGGTCTTCACTAAATGTTTGATAAAATTCAGCACTGAAACCATCTGGTTCAGGAGTTTTGTTCTTAGGTTGTTTTTTGATTACCAGTTCCATTTCTTTGCTGGTAATTGGTCTATTCATATTTTCTGTTTCTTCCTGGGTCAGCCTTGGAAGGTTGTATATTTCTAGAAAGTTGTCCATTTCTTCTAGGTTATCCAGTTTGTTACCATATAATTTTTCATAGTATTCTCTTATAATTCTTTGAATTTCTGTGGTGTCTGTAATGATTTTTCCTTTCATTTCTGATTCTGTTTATGTGAGTAGATTCTCTTTTTTTATTGATAAGTCTGGCTAGGGTTTTACCTATTTTGTTTATTTTCTTGAAGAACCAGCTCCTGCTTTCATTGATTCTTTCTATTGTTTTATTCTTCTCAATTTTATTTATTTCTGCTTTAATCTTTATTTTGTCCTTCCTTCAACAGACTTTGGTCCTCATTTGTTCTTTCTTTTCTAGTTTCATTAACTGTGAGTTTAGACTTCATTTGGGATTGTTCTTCTTTCCTAAAGTGGGCCTGTATTTCGATATATTTCCCTCTTGGCATGGCCTTCACAACATCCCACAGATTTTCCAGTGTTGAATTATTGTCATTAGTCTCCATATATTGCTTGATCTCTGTTTTTATTTGTTCATTGATCCACTGATTATTTAGGAGCATGTTATTAAGCCTCCATGTGTTTGTGGGCTTTTTCATTTTCTTTGAGTAATTTTCTATTTTGCATCTGAGGACTCCCTCCAAAATACACTGTAGTAGGTGGTTTGTGGGAGGTGAATTCTCTCTGCTTTTTGCTTATCTGAAAATTGTGAATTAATCCCTCCTTCAAATTTAAATGATAACCTTGCCAGGTAGAGTATTCTTGGTTCAAGGCCCTTCTGCTTCTTTAGGCAAATATATGGGCCACTATAGATGGTGTTTAAGGTTTCTCCATTCAGTCTGATATGTCCTGATAGGTTGCCTTTGTATGTGATCTTTTTTCTCTCTCTAGCTGCTTTTAAAAGTCTGTCTTTATCCTTGATCTTTGCCATTTTAATTATTACATGTCTTGTTGCTATCTTCCTTGGGTCTCTTGTGTTGGGAGATCTGTGCATCTCCATAGCCTGAGAGACTCTCTCCTTTCCCATATTGGTGAAGTTTTCAGCAATTACCTCCTCAATGACACTTTCTATCCCTTTTTCTCTCTTTTCTTCTCCTAGTACCCCTATTAAGCCTTAGGAATACTTGCATCTATAGGACTCCCTCCAAAATACACTGTAGAGGTGGTTTGTGGGAGGTGAATTCTCTCTGCTTTTGCTTATCTGAAAATTGTTTAATCCCTCCTTCAAATTTAAATGATAACCTTGCCAGGTAGAGTATTCTTTGTTCAAGGCCCTTCTGCTTCATTGCAATAAATATATCATGCCACTCCCTTCTGGCCTTTAAGGTTTCTGTTGAGAAATCTGATGATAGCCTGATAGGTTTTCCTTTGTATGTGATCTTTTTTCTCTCTCTAGCTGCTTTTAAAAGTCTGTCTTTATCCTTGATCTTTGCCATTTTAATTATTATATGTCTTGTATCTTCCTTGGGTCTTTGTGTTGGGAGATCTGTGCATCTCCATCCAGAGACTTCTCCTTCCCCACAGGTCTCTTCTACTACATCTAACACAGTTCTCTCAATATTCTTTCATTCTTAGAGATTCTTTTTTTCTCTCTGTGCCACAGCTTCTTTGTATTCCTCTTCTCTATCCACTTACGGTCTCTTCTACTACATCTAATCTGCTTTTAAATCCCTCCATTTTATGTTTCATTTCAGATATGGAATTTCTTAATGATTGAATCTCTGACTTAAATTCATTCCTGAGTTCGTGAATATTTTTCTGTACTTCCATAAGCATGTTTATGATTTTTATTTTGAACTCTCTTCCAGGAAGATTGATGAGTTTAGTTTCATTTGTCCCTTTTTCTGGGGTTTGTGAAATTTTGTTCTGAACCATGTTCTTTTCACATTTCATATTTCTGTGTGGTGCCCACTAGTGTGCAGAAACTCCAGTCTCTGGACCTGCTCAGCCCCTACAGTGAGGTTGGGGGTTGTTAGGGAGCGGAGCTGGTGCCTGGGGGGAGGAAAGATCTGTTTCCTGATTCCCGTCTGCCCTGCCTGTCTCCAGTGTCACAGCCAGTGGGCTGAGCACACGTGTAAGCCTCTGTGCTTCGGTTTCTAGCTATTGTAGGCGGGGCCTCCCTCTGACTGGCGTGACGCCTGTGCAGTGATTGCCGGTGTGCGAGGCAGTGCCGTCAGGCCAGGAGGAAGGATCGGCAGGCTGCGTATCACCGTGGGGGGCCTCAGAGCTGAGTAGGCAGCCAGGGGGATGGAGCACCTGAAGCTCCTCAAAGTTCCCAATCTGCTGGGCAGAGCGCGCCCAGACAACCTTGTCCCCCATACCTTCTCCCGCACAGCAAGCTCCATGCAAACCCCACCCCTTCAGCAGCCCTCTCACTGCTAGGAAGCCTCTCCGACTGCCTGCCTTTCCCTTGTCCCAGAGTGGCCAGGTGTGGATCCCGTCCTCCAGAAAAGGCCGGATTCTGTCTCTCAAGCACTCCGCCTGTCCCAGCTCTCCTTCCTCCAGGGCACCACACAATGTAGGTTTCCAGGTTCCACCCCCTCCCAGCTCTGCTTCTCTTCCTTATGCTGGTGAGCTGGGGTGGGGGGAGGGCCTGGGTCCCGCCGGATCAAGGCTTTCCTACGTTACCCTGTTTTGTGAGGTCTGCACAGGAGGTCTGCTCTGTTCGTGACTTTGTGCAGTCTGGGGCAGCCTTCTTTCCTGTTGCTGTTTGCTGTTTTAGGGTTAGTTGTATTAACTATATTTTTGTACTCTCTGTGGTTTTGGGAGGAGTTCTCTGTCTCACCTCTCACGCCGCTATCTTGAATCACATAGACATTTTAAAAGCAACAAATTTCACTTATATCTACCGAGATTTTACATTACATTTCTTTACTTATATAGCCAACAATTTTTATTAAATGACTAATAGTCTTCCAGTGGCATTGATCATCAAAACCCTCACAGATTATTTTCCTTAATGGAAATGAAGAAACTAAAAAATGAGAGCAAGAATGTAGATAAAATAGTATTTATATATAATTAAATATTAATTTCTTCAAAAATAATTTTCCTGTTGATATCAAATGCCTATTTCATATGAAAGATCATTGTCTTCATGTGATGTTTAAAGTCATTAGCTCACGGTATATAATCCAGCTTGCCCCCGAGTCCTGGCTCTCTCCACAGGTCTCTGGAAAAATCACCAGGCTTAGAGGCCGACCATTGGTTTTTATAGATTAATCACTTGTTATTTCAATGCCTTGCCTTTAATTCTCTGTAAAATAAAGAAGAGAGACTTCATGATATTTAAGATTCCTTCTAAAAATTTTAATATATCTCCTTGGAAATAAGTAAGTAGCATTTCTGAATGTTTAGCGTACTAAAATTCTATAGTTCCCCAAAAGTAGAAGATGCAGATTGTTTTCATCCTTATTTATTAGGGCCATTGTTTTTTTTACATAGGTTATCGGAAGGCTGTGAATTAAAAAAAGGGTTTCAAATTTTCATCCTCATTCACAAGGAACCATTTTATTGAGCTTGCAAAGAGATTATTAATTTAAGAATATGTTTTTAGTTGTGGATGAGATTGTGACCGCAATGCAAAGATCAGTTCATTAACTAGGGGATGAACTCCTAGTTTTCCTTGCCATGTTGGTCAATTCCTTAGCCTTGGCTATAGTGTGTTACTTTCCAAATGTCAATTTAAGTCAGTGGATGCTATGTTTTATTGTTGTAGCTACACAAGTGTAATGATTTGATAATTGCTATTGACAATTAACAATTGCTCATTGATTATATAGTTGTATTCTGATTTATTCATTAAAAAATTTAAGACTAAACCCCAAAGATAAAATTTCATTCTTGCTGCACTGTAGGATAAAAGGATAGACTGCATATTATAGGAAAAAATGAAAAGAGAGAAGAAGCATTATACTCATAGCAACAACTTGCACAGTAAGATTTTTGGTTTTTAAACACCCATTTAAACTCTTCATCAAGGTGAATATAAAGGACTCTTGAATTAGTTGGTCATTCGCCCCCTTAATCTTAGTCATGTTTTTGTCTCTAACATGAGACAAATTCGCTGCCTAGGGAGCAGGTGTCTTGACCAAGAAAGTCATTATTCTGGAGGTCGCTAAATGGTGACAGAGGCGGTCGCATCAGACAGGACCTATGGATCAACCATTAGCTGCAGCTGGGTTTTTGTTATGAGTTAGTCAACCACAAAGCTACCAACTGCTCTTGTAATTGTAGCAGGTGAAACCACATATGTTTCTGAAGGGCCAAATATCTAAGCTCAAAAGTCAACATTTGATAGGCAGACATAAAATATGCAAGGGCCTTATCTTCATGGTGTAATGTTTCTTTTATCTATGAGGGTCAATTTTCACAAACTTTCAGAATTGATTCTTGAAAATGCCCCCTCAACTTAAATTATGAAGGCTGTTGGAAGTTTTTTATTTGTCTTTATTAAAATACAGCCACTTGTGAAACAAAGCTTCTGAGTGAACAATGCGATGGGGTTTTTTTATGCAAAATATTTAAATGCAACTATTTTACTTATTTCAGGTCTAAACAAGTGTAAAGATAAATGTGCAACACTGAGGGGGCAATGCTAATCCCAAAAGTTTAGCTATGCAGTAATTTTTGGTTTGTCTTTTAAAAGAATGAATGCATTTTTTTCAACATATTCATTTTTTTTTTAGTTTTGGAATAATATTGCTGACTACTTTAAAAATCTCAGAATTTTTAAATGAACCACTAATAACCATTGTCTATATTACTTAAAGTGATATAATTTGTACAGAAAGAAAGGAGTCTTTATAAATTATAATATCTTAATTCTTGTTCCCAGATATCTTCTTTAAACTTTGAATGTTTGATTCCTGTATTTTATACGATACTATTTCAGAACAAATCATATCAAATCGTAGTTCAAAGAAGGCATAATCAAGGAACAAGCCCTAGGTTGGAAGCAGATCCAGGAGTGAGGCAAATACCTTAGAATCTGGAATCATTGAGAGGATAATAGAAGAGCAAGATGTAAAGCAGTTCAAAGAATTATCGACGGTGTGGGGACAACATTCCTGGAATTGAGACATCAACAATGTGTCTTCCCAGACATAACTGTAAATGTTTCTATTTGTACATATTTTTATTGCCAAACATCTTGCCTACAGGGAATGGGGACCTATCATATTCTTCTGTATTTCCAGTTGCTAGCACATGCCTGTATGTGGCCGATTCTAAAATATTGAAAGAATAAATACTGGAATCAGTGAACCCCTCATAAACAAAGACGCACAATGATCCTGGGAATCTGGGTGGGCAGCAGTATGGCGCCTGGTATCAGGAGAAATGCAGGGAAGGGGTGCAGCTTGACAGCCACCTGTGCCGATGAGCTCAGATCATTTCTCCCAGATAATTCTCACCCCAGGTTATTGAGGGAATTTAGAAAAGACATGCTGAAAGCTTTTCAAACATATCTGAGGAATTGTGGAGTAGGAAAGAGAGACTGGACAATTAAGAGAAAATATCCAGATTTTCAAAAACCAAAATGGCCTATGAAGTTCTTAACGTTTTAATTGGCAAGTTGATATTGATTTGAGGATAACGGATAAACAAACTAATTAAATGGGAGATCTATGGGATCCTTAATAAAATACATAACCTTTGTATATATTAGAAGACAATGATGAAATGTTCTACATCCTATGTTTATAACTGATTGATGACAGATATGTTCAGAAATGTATAGTTTCGAGTTCATTAATAATTAACTTAATTTATTCTTTCTAATGAAAAAGAAACACTTTTCTGTACCTGAAATGCTGCAGTTAGCCAAAACCTCATATACCATACATGATCAAAGACTTCTAGGCCCATAGCCAGGGACCAGCTAGTCCTGTTTTGTTTTTCAATTCTAACAGAGATTTATTGGCTAATGCAAGATTATATGCCAGTTAGTTGATTTGTAAGTCATCTAGATTCCAGACATAAATAATATGCACATTTATGAAAACATATTTATGTAGCTATGTATAATTTTCAAATATGATTCATTGTTTTCATTGGAAAACACACCTAAACATGAAAGAGACAAATTTACATAGTAATAAAGAAAACTTACAGACTTACATGCTCTTTGGCATTGGGTAAGTACCCTCTTTACCTTTGTTAACTCATTTCTTTAATGGGAAGGTGATAGTACTAGCCTCATAGGGCTCTCAGCACTTTTTATGTGTGTGTTTGTATATATGTACACACATATACACACACGTATAACCTAAAACAATATCTGGCACATATATGTTAGTTATTTTGGTATAACTATTAAAATACATAAGGGGATCATTCAATTCATGTATTCACCATTCACAATGAGGAATCTTTCTGGTATACCTAACACATTTCTAGTGTGTGGTATTGTTTCCTGATGTATCTTTGATGTCATTTTTAATTCAAACTGATCTGGATTCTCCTTACTCTTAATTTAGTGTTCTTCCTAAAACACGACACACACTCATAAACACAAATACACATTAATTAATGCACATTGTCTCACAGACACATTTATAAAATATCTCTCTTTCTCTTTCACACATATACATACACACACACATACACCAGCATGCACACATGCAAGCACACAGAAGTTTGGCATGTTGGTTGTGAATTAGAACAAATCATAAAATTAAGGATTTAAGACAATTTGGTATTTAAGAAAAATTCTACTAAGCTAAGAGTCAGAGTTGAATTTTGAGGTATTCAGATTAGTTTGCTCTTACTCTTCATTTATATTTCTACTGTATCTTAAAGACTATGCACACATGTATGAAAGTTCATGCATATATAATATGAAGATAATTGCTAATTTCTGAAGAACATTAATAATTATTTTATTGGATGAACATCAGATGAGATTTCAAAGTTATTAATTCTTAAATCTGCAGTTTTCAGTCTTTTGAAATATATATATAAAGCTCTTCCGATATGAAAGTTTAATACACATTCAGTATGTACAAGGGATGAGCAGTAAATTGCATTGGTTGAATTTGGGTTGTAGGACCTGAAATTCTGAGTCACTGAATCCTTTTTATCAAAGCCTCTCTGAGCTCTAAGGAACCCCTCAATCTATCCTCGATAGCTTGAAAACCAAGATTAACTTTTTATTGAACAACAGTCCTCCGTGCTAAGCATTTCACCAGCATTATCAAAGGCTAGACTTGGTAAAATGCTCTAAGATACATATTATTATCCTGCTTTTAAGATGAGGAAACTGAGGCTAAGAGAAGTTAAATAAATAAATGGTCAAGTTCACCCAGCTAATAAATTGCAGAGCCAGAATCAGTCTGAACTCCAGTCTGCCTGATTCAAAAAACTATACTCTCTCACCTGTACAAGGAAGTTGGACATGCTCCTTTTAGGCTGCAGGTGCAGCTATTGTGAATCTTTTCTGAAAGGAAGTGGTGTAGAGAATGATGCCAGCCAAAACCAGAAGGGGCAGATTTCTAACCATTCCCTAGGCTGATTTGAGCTATTTGTTATGATCAAAGCTCTCCTATTAAAAGATGTAACTAAACGTATAATAATTATTAAGTACTTAAATTTTTATACTGTTTTCTAGGTTTTTCTTTTTATCAGTTGCTCATCCGTTTATCTAACTCTCTCATATTTCCCGCTCATTCCTTATTAGAGGATAATGATAATCCTACCTATTACATCTCTCTCCACCCCACCCCTGCCTCCTCCTGGATGAGGAAAACCAGAATTCTCTTGCTCTCCTCCGTCCTCACAGTCATCCTCATCACTCTCGAGTCTGATTGAGTTTTTATGGTATAACTATAAAAAAATGACATTTCATCCGATAAGAAAAATGTCTTGATTATATCCCAGCTAAGTGTATAGATGGGTTTTTCTCCAGGACTTAATTTTGTGACCCAGCTGGGGAAACTTTTGGTTTTATTAGCAGCTCTCTTCCCTTTTTTTATCAGATATTCAGCTTTTAGCATCTAGTTCAAGAGAAAACACATGGTTTGAAGTTATTATTTAGACTTTACAAACCCTTCCTTCTAAACAATTTTTCTTAGGTAGGAAAACAAGCAAATAACTCTGACTAGGATCTTTCAATCGAATCTATTAATATTTGAAATTTATACAAACACTACGTCTCAAAGGAATGATTAACTTTGGACACATTAAGAAGTGCTAATAGGAGTGGAAATAGAAAGAAAATATATGTATTTTTCTTCCCTCACAGATTGAAAGCTGATTTTAAAGGGAAAATTTTCTTAAAATAAAATGTGAACTTCTTTATTTCCCCCAGACATTAATTGCTAATATATAAACATTTAAGGAAGAAATTTTACACCACCTCATCAGTGTGTCAGGCAAAATGTAATGGTTGAATGCAGACAGCCCTAAATTTGAGAATTTCTTCACAAATCTGGGGATTAAAATAGCAGGTGACCATGTCATAGACCTTTTTTTCTAGTATAAACTGTAGGGTGACCATTTAAAATCAGCTTTTACTACCAACAGGTCAAACAATTTTTACTTATATTTTATATTTTCTATAAAGTTTCACAACTTTTTCCAGAGTATTTTCTGTTTGGAGTTACATATAAAGGTCGATTCTTTTGGGAAAGTTTAGTGGAGTGGACTTTTGGTATACATTTTAATTGGTTATCTTGCAGATACAAGGGCATTCATATATCGGTTCTTTCTCTCTTTGTAGGTAGAAATAACACTTCAGGATATCAATGACAATCCACCAGTATTTCCAACAGATGTGCTAGATCTCACTGTGGAGGAGAACATTGGAGATGGCTCTAAGATTATGCAGCTTACGGCCATGGATGCAGATGAGGTAACTCAGAGTCTATATCTGAAATGTTAAGACCTAGTATTTCAGTGATCTATCAAATTTATATTATATTTTGACAACTTTTATTACCCAATAATTATAAGCATTCTGTGCTCTTTTCCTAAGAATCGTAACTCTTGAAATGTGTCGTTAGAGAGCTAGCATAGCAATTATGAAGAGGTAATTTTCTTTGGATCAGCAATTCACAACTCTGCTAATTGGTGGTTGCATTTTATATTTCTTAACTGAATTATTTAATTTCTCAAATGAAAATAAAATTTTTAATGAATATCCTTTTTCTAATGAATTTATCATTCCAAATTACTATCTCAGCAGTGAAGGTATTATATTTTATTTTACTTGTAATTAATTTTATTCTATTTTTTTATTTTGATATCATTAATATACAGTCACATGAGCAACATTGTGGTTACTAGATTCCCCACATTATCAAGTCCCCACTACATACCCCGTTACGCTATCCATCAGCATAGTAAGATGCTATAGAGTCACTACTTGTCTTCTCTGTGTTATACTGCCTTCCCCATGCCCCCCACTACATTATGTGTGCTAAGCATAATGTCCCTTATTCCCCTTCTCCCTCCCTTCCCATCCATCCTCCCAAGTCCCTTTCCCTTTGGTAACTGTTAGTCCATTCTTGGGTTCTGTGAGTCTGCTGCTGTTTTGTTCCTTCAGTTTTTGCTTTGTTCTTATGCTCCACAGATAAGTGAAATCATTTGGTACTTGTCTTTCTCCGCCTGGCTTATTTCACTGAGCATAATACCCTCTAGCTCCATCCATGTTTTTGTAAATGGTAGGATTTGTTTTCTTCTTATGGATGAATAATATTCCATTGTGTATATGTACCACATCTTCTTTATCCATTCATCTACTGATGGACTCTTAGGTTGCTTCCATTTCTTAGCTACTGTAAATAGTGCTGCGATAAACATAGGGGTGCATATGTCTTTTTGAAACAGAGATCCTGCATTCTTAGGGTAAATTTCTAGGAGTGGAATTCCTGGGTCAAATGGTATTTCTATTTTTGGTTTTTTAAGGAACCTCCATACTGCTTTCTACAATGGTTGAACTAGTTTACATTCCCACCAGCAGTGCAGGAGGGTTCCCCTTTCTCCGCATCCTTGCCAGCATTTGTTGTTTCTAGTCTTTTCTATGTTGACCATACTAACTAGTGTGAAGTGATATCTCATTGTGGTTTCAATTTGCATTTCCCTGATAATTAACAATGTGGAGCATCTTTTCACATGCCTGTTGGCCATCTGAAATTTCTTTGGAGAAGTGTCTGTTCATATCCTCTGCCCATTTTTTAATATTGCTTTTTGGGTGTTGAGGCATCTGAGTTCTTTATATATTTTGGATGTTAACCCTTTGTCAGATCTGTCATTTACAAATATATTCTCCCATACTGTAGGATGCACTTTTGTTCTTCTGATGGTGTCCTTTGCTGTACAGAAGCTTTTTAGCATGATGTAGTCCCATTTCTTCATTTTTTATTTTGTTTCCCTTGCCCGAAGAGATGCATTCAGGAGAAGCTGCTCATGTTTATGTTCAAGAGAGTTTTGCCTATGTTTTATTCTAAGAGTTTTGTGGTTTCATGACTTACATTCAGGTCTTTGATCCATTTTGAGTTTACTTTTGTGTATGGGGTTAAACAATAATCCAGTTTCATTCTCTCGCATGTAGCTGTCCAATTTTGCCAACACTAGTTGTTGAAGAGGCTGTTATTTCCCCATTGTATGTCCATGGCTCCTTTATTGTATATTAATTGACCATATATGCTTGGGTTTATATCTGGGCTCTCTTGTTTGTTCCATTGGTCTATGGATCTTTTCTTGTGCCCGTACCAAATTGTCTTTATTATTGTGGCTTTGTAATAGAGCTTGAAGTCAGGGAGTATAATCCTCTCCACTTTATTCTTCCTTCTCAGGATTGCTTTGGCTATTCGGGGTCTTTTGTGGTTCCATATGAGTTGTAGAACTATTTGCCCTACTTCACTGAAGAATGCTGTAGGTATTTTAAAGGGATTGCATTGAATCTGTAGATTGCTTTAGGCAGGATGGCCATTTTGACAATATTAATGCTTCCTACCCATGAGTATGGGATGGGTTTCCATTTATTGGTATCTTCTTTAATTTCTCTCATGAGTGTCTTGTAGTTTTCAGAGTACAGGTCTTTCACTTCCTTGGTTAGGTTTATTCCTAGGTATTTTATTCTTTTTGATGTGATTGTGAATGGAATTGTTTTCCTGATTTCTCTTTCTGTTAGTTCATCATTAGTGTATAGAAATGCAACAGATCTGTGTATTAATTTTGTATCCTGCAACTTTACTGAATTCAGGTATTAGATCTAGTAGTATTGAAGTGGATTCTTTAGGGTTTTTTATGTACAATATCATGTCATCTGCAAACAGGGACAGTTTGACTTCTTCCTTGCCTATGTGGATGCCTTTTATTTCTTTGTGTTCTCTGATTGCCATGTCTAGGACCTCCAGAACTATGTTGAATTAAAGTGGAGAGAATGGGCATCCTTGTCTTGTTCCTAATCTTAAAGGAAAAGCTTTCAGCTTCTTGCTGTTATGTATAATGTTGGCTGTTGGTTAGTCATATATGGCTTTTATTATGTTGAGGTACTTGTCCTCTATACCCATTTTGTTGAAAGTTTTTATCATGAATGGATGTATTATTTGTAATTATAAAAAAACAGATTATTTAAATTTAAGAATTTTAGGGCTATCAATTTGTCCTTTAATTTGCATGTATATATTTATTAAAAAATATATATAATTCAATAATAGCTTTATATATTTTATGGATATTATCTAAGCAACCTAATGGATTTTCAATAAGTGATGATTGTTAAATTTTGGGGAGAATTTAGATTACTGTCTGCTATGTTTATATTTTAAGTTTACTTACATAATCATCACACTTCAAATAGTATGGCAACTTATATGGTTTGTAATTTACATTTTTACCATTAAAAAGCCCATGATTTATTTTCTTATTTCTAAGTAAAGGGATTAATTAGTGTTCTGGAGTTGCAGAAAGGGGAATAGCCTTCCCAGAAATCAGTATTATCTTTCCCCTTAAGTTTAGCCTAATGCAGATCATAGGTTTTTATTTCCTTACCCTCAATTAAACTCCAGAAGTATCTGAAAACTTCACTGTAGCTTATGAGTATGATCTTCATAAATGTATTTATCAGCCTCTAAAATGTAAAGAAATAAGAAATACACAAATTTTAACAGTCAATACATAAATGTAATGACAGTCATTTTCTAAAAAGTGTGTATTGTTTTATTTTAATTAATTAATTAATTATTTTTTATATTCCACTTCTCCACCCCAACCACTCCACTGTGGTAACTACCAGTCATCCTCAGTATCTATGAGTCTATAGCAATTTTGTTAATTTTGTTTTATTTTGGTTTTGGATTCCACATGGGAATGAAATCATATGGCATTTGTCTTACTCTGCCTGGCTTATTTCACTTAGACCCTATAGGTCCATCCTTGTTGTTACAAATTGCAGGATTGCTTTCTTTTATATGGCTGAATAATATTCCATTGTGCTTCTGTATCTTGGTTATTGTAAATAACATGGCAATATTCAGCTGGGTGCATATATCTTTTTGAGTCAGAGATTTTGTTTTTGTTGGGTAAATTCCTAGAAGTGGAATTACTGGGTTGTATGGTATTTTCCATAGTGGCTGCATCAATTTACATTCCCACCAACAATGTAGGAGGGCTCCCCATTCTCCACATCCACACTAACATTTATTATTTTTGTCTTTTGGATAGTGATCATTCTGACTGTTGTGAGGTGATAAGTCATTGTGATTTTGATTTGAATTTCCCTGATGATTAACAAAGTGGAATGTCTTTTCATGTGCCTATTGACCATCTGTATGTCTTCTTTGAAAAATACCTATTTTGGTCCTCTGCCCATTTTTAAATTGGGTTTATTTTTTTGGTGTTGAGTAATTCTTTACATATTTTGGATGTTAGCCCCTTATCAGATATATCATTTACAAATATATTCTCCTATACCATAGGTTACCTTTTTGTCTTGTTGATGATTTTCTTTGCTGTGCAGAAGCTTTTTAGTTTAATGTAGTCCCACTTGTTTATTTTTGCTTTTGTTTCCCTTGCCTGGAGAGACATATCCAGAAAAAAATAACTCATGCTTATGTTCTAGAGATTTTTACCTGCTTTCTTCTAAGAGTCTTATGGTTTCATGTTTTATATTTAGGTCTTTAATCCGTTTCTAGTTTACTTTTGTGTGTGGTGCTAGATAATAATCCAGTTTCCTTCTCTTGAATGTAGCTGTTCAGTTTTCCATTTATTGAAGATACTATCTTTTCTCTGTTGTCTGTTCTCTCCTCCTTTGTCATATATTAATTGCCAATATAACTGTGGGTTTACTTCTGTGGTTCTCTATTCTATTCCACTGATCTATGTTTCTGTTCTTATGCCAGTACCATACTGTTTTGATTACTATATCTTTGAAATAAAGCTTAAAGTCATGGAGGATGATACCTATCTTTGTTATTCTTTCTCAAGATTGCTTTAGCTATTTGGGGTCTTTTGTGGTTCCATATATATTTTAGGATTAGTGGCTCTAAAAAATTGGGATTGTACTGAATCTGTAATTTGCTTTAGACAGGATAGCCATTTTGGCAATATTAATTCTTCCTGTTCATTAACATGGAATTGTTTTCCATTTATTTGTGTCTGATTTAATTTCTTTCAACAGTGTCTTATTGTTTTCAGAGTACAAGTCTTTCACCTCCTTGGTTAGATAGTCATTTTTAAATTTTGCCAAAACATTATGGAAGAAGAAACAAAACATACACATTTAGATAGTTGTACTTTTCTATTAAAAGAGATTTGGTGTTTTAGATTTTTAGTACCTCCTAGTTAATTTGATGTGTTAACAAAATTCAACTATGTAAATTTAAAAATAAGATTGGCTTTATTCAATGATTCATAAATCTGGCAGTATCCCATCTAGCAATAGAAAGAAACTCTACCAAGCTATAGAAAAGGAAAGATTTCTAAAGGTGGAAAGGGAGTGGAACAAGGAAATTATTAACAGAGTGCATTGTTTTAGGCAAAATCACCTTCCTAAGGGGAATGGAAAGGGTCTATAAGGTGGATTACCTCCCTAGTGTTAATTGTGTAATTCCATGTTGACTGGGTAAAGGCTAATTCCTGTGTGTATAGGGTTGAAATTACAATTGGGTTAGGTATTAAGTCTTGGTTTACTAACATGGGCTTTAGTTTAAGTGACTTCATTTTGGGGCTGCTGCCTCTTTATCAACAGTTCACCCCTTTGGATAAGACATTTAGCTTAACTGAGAGACATAATCAAAATATAAGGTACTTACACCACTCTTAGCAACCTTTGTGTAGTTCCTGCAGCTTTTCTCAGTCTTCTGTGTGGTGTTCACAGGTCATGATGCTTTTTACTCAATCTCTGTGATATTCATAGGCCACAACCTCAGGTTCACAATTTTTAAGTTGGCCGTTCTCTTCATTCCTTTTCTGATGTTCCAGTCTTAGAGAGTTAATTTGCTTAGTGCTTGGTGGCTGTGAATATCCCTTTAAGGTTTTGGAGAGAATACACCACTCCAGGGAGATTAGTATGATAATTATAAGCAGGACAACTCTCAATGTTTGGAGTGCAGTTTGGAGCCATGGTCCCAAGAAACAAACCAATTAAAATTAAATGTCAAAGAAAGACCCTAATGAAATAGTCACTCTTTTTAAACCAAGTGCTCATTGATTTTATGTACTTGAGTTTCAATTTCCACAATGTTAATCCGGGTGCTACAGGTGATATTGGTCACAGCACACATACCTCCTTATTCAGGTAAAAGATAAGATAATCAAGGGAACAACTTTAACCAAAGAGTCTTAAGGATTCTGGTTGGGCAGCTATCATCTTAGTAGCAGGTTTTGCAATACTTCCAATAGTTAAGAAGAGGATTCTAAACATAGCCTCATTTACATTTACTGCAAACTTGAGAAATAGGGTCCTGTCAAAGGAAGTGAATCCTTTCTAACTCCACAATATAAATGCAAGGGAGTAAACCAATGAGGTGTCTTTATTGGTGGAAAGTAAGAACCACAGTTAGATAGCCTAAGAGGCATCACCTGGCTGTAGGCCAGCTGTCTAGACATTCATAGGCCCAGAGGAATGGTAGCTACTACAGACAAGGACAAACTCTACCAGGGCACAAACCATTCCCACTAATGTGGCACTGTTAATGGAGAAATAGGAGTTTTTGATGACAAGTCCAGCAGGCTGAGAGGCAAAGCTTACCTCCCTTAGCAATAGTGTGGGAGATAGAGATGATAGCATGATCTTTCTGGGTCAGTGTAAGAGGAAAGAAATGAAAGAGAAGAGAGGTTTTCATGTTTAATTAAAGTATGAAGTCTTGATCTGGTGACTTCATGAGAAGCAGTCTACCTTGATGTTGGCTACTTCTCCCTCTAGTCAATTTGGCCTGAAGGTATCTTCTTTTGTACAGGCCTAGATGTCAGGTAGAGGCCTCTCTAGCTGCGAGATGTATATACGAGGTCCAAGGACCTGAAGTCTGGCTGTCTTCTGGGTAGTGAGGAGCATCTGCCATGGTCTGTACGGAGGAGATTCAAAAGCAGTCTTTGTTCTTAGTGATTCCAAATCGGAAGGGTGGGAGAATATTGGAAATGCTAGTTTGGTTAGCCATAGCTAGGGATTTGAGGAAATGAGAATAATTCAGGATGGAGCTCAGTTTACAAGTATGTAACAAAACCTCAAAGACAATTAACAGGACTAAAATCTGATTATCTACAAAAGTGCCAACATAATTTTTCTCTCTACAATCACCCCCACTTTTTTTAAGCTTATCACAGTACAACTAATTTGTTTGCATTAGATTTGTTCTGATTATTTACATAACTGCAACAAGAATAGTGATTGATAACATAATCTCTTTTTAAGATTGCTTTGCTGGAAGCTTGTAAGCAAGGTACTATTCCTTTTTTCCAAAGGGCTTTATGGGCTCCATAAAGTCAGCCTTAGCTCCTTAAGCTCTATTGTCAGATGTGAGTCAATGTGCATTTCTCTCAAATATGACATTCTAGTCAAAGTCTTGGTGAGATAACCAATATTTTCAGTTGTGTACTGTTATAAGGAGAATAGATTCTCATTGAACTTATGCAAATAGCTGACTATAGTGCCATGAAAATAATACTGAAGAGTTTCCAAATTATGAAGGGAACAGCTAAGGAGAAAAAATAAATGTTTCATCTTGGTTTGCAAAGTTATACTTTACTAATCTATTGTAGGCCATAGTAAGAGAAAAGAAAAATTTTCCTTAAATTTGGAAAAACAGAACATTAAAGAGCCAGCAATGTTTTAAACAACAGTCATGAAGAATTATAATCATCCTTCTTAGTTCATTTAGTCTTATGTAATTAATACTTGTTTTGTTTGAATCCAGATTTTTCATTAGCTTTGGAAATTCTTACCTGATTCTTCTTCTTTTTTTTTTTTATTAATCTTTAAGTCATCAAAAACCTGTATTTTAGAGTAGTTTCCATGAATCTCCTTGAAAATGAAACACTTTTGCAAAAGCCATCAGGATGACCGTCTGTAAATGAAAAAAGACTTAAAAATGGCCATGATCAAAAATGGCCAATGAACTCTCTGATGAGAGTTCATTACAATACATTTAACAAAGAAATTTGCTTATTTCTGTGGCACATAACATTTTAAGGTCATCACTGGAGTTATGACTAATAACATTATGCCAGGACATACCAGATTTCCAGGAATTTTACATAATTTCTGGAACACTTATAACGTATATCTATATAAACATAAAGATGAATTAGGATTTTTATTTGATAGTGATTCCCACATAATTTAACATATCAGATAAACCTAATTGGTTTAATATCTGTTTTTATAAGGAGATAGAGCAAATCTTTGGGATGTTCCAGGGACGCTCTTAAAAATCCCAGTTAGTGTGAAGTCAAAAATATTTCATTTGGATTTTGATTTGGGGGAATTTTGTCAGGAATATGAAAAAGGTTTTAAAACACTTGGACAAATAGAAACATACATCACTGTGAAAAAATATATAGCTATCTATTTAACTAAAATGATAATTAAAAACTTCACAGGCAAATACAGAAGGTTACATAGCTCTGAGCCATACTTAGTTTTTTTAAATATTCAGAATACTACGTTTAAGTAATCAGACCTGAAATTATTTTGGCAAAACACAAATCCCTGTTTTTAGGCAGATGACTTTAAAGGTAAAGGCAAAACTTTTATAATCTTTAATAAAGAGCAGAACAAAACTGCTTAGTCTTTTTAACTTTGTCCTTTAACAAAAAGAAAACAAAATTCTATTTTTGCACCATCTTACTTTTGATACTAAAACTCACTTACTTAATTAAATTCATTCCAATCTTAGCGAATCTTGACCACACATAAAATTCCTTTCCCTTGTTATTTTTAATAGTTTTAGTTTCATATGTTAGAAATTTAAACCCTTGGGAATTTCTAGTCAAAACCAAGAAGTAGGCAACTATGAACTATCTTTTATATTAGTATTCTGTGGATTGGAAGATTTATAAATATTTTTATAATTTCTAGAAATGTGCTTTCTCATAGAAAATTTCTCAGTGTGGCATCAATCATGTCTACTAATAGACCCAAATAGCTTTCATTTCTCTCTAAAAGGAAGCAGAAACTGGATAAGCTCATCTATTTCAGTAGTTAATGTAATTAATGTTTCAGTATTTCATCTTATATAGAAATGATCTGGAAATTCAATGAATGTAACTCGGTTCATCATTTAACTTAATCTAGCAAAACTTTAAGGCTTTAGGTTGCAAAAAAGATCTGGGAAAACTATTTTAAAAGGTCAACTAAAAACATTTTATCCTACATATATTTATTTGATATACTTTACAATTATGTTTACTTATAAAAATTACTTCATACTAAGTTATTTTTCTTGTTGACAAATTTTATACCAGAGATAATATGAACTTATTTCATTAAAAAACCCAGGTAGGATGAAAGTTATGTCTGCCTTATATTCAGTGTTGATAACTCTAAAGACATGTCTATTTAACATGTCTATAATTAACTAAAAACTTCGATTAACTTTAATCTTGAATATATTCCCAGATCAAGGAAAAACATTAGGTTAGTTTTTATTATATTTTTGAAAAACTTTATGAATATGAAATTTATGTAAGTGCTTGTTTGTTTACTCTAATTAAATAGAACTCTTTTACAACTTAATTTTAGTAACACGATCTGCAGGTGGAAAATACCACAAATCTACAACATGTATATAGACATATAAACACACAAAGAAATGCAACCAGAGACCTTATAGTTTCTGTACATTCAAGACTTTCCATTAGTCCAAGTTCTAAATGCCTTCTCCCTTCCTTTTTTTTTTTTTCTGGTAAGAATTACCTCCCTGAAGTATACACTTTAATATTTACATCTCAAACACATAGAGGAAAATGCAATTTATAAACCTTTTAAGATAAATAGGGGAAGCTTGGGGATTGGTAAAAAGGAATAGGTGAATTCTGAACTGCCCCTACAACTGCATTTTTAGTTTTTCAGAGTTATAAGGACAGTTGCCCTCAAGTCCTCAAGAAATTGGGTTGCAACTTCAATGACATCATAAGTTGATTCACCCATAAATCCTTCCACAAGGGCCTTAGAAGGTTTTGTCCCTTTGGGTTTATAGTTTTATTTTAGCTTAGGGGAGAAAACCTAAAGAAAAATTTCTTTCAGCCTCTGCAGTTTGATCAGTTTTTGACCACAGAACTACTCTGTAGCTTTTAGCTGGGACAAACAGTAAATACTTCTGGCAGTACTGAGAAGCCCCTTGGCCTCAAGAGGCATTCCGAAAGAAGGTGCAAAAGATATTTTATTTTCCTCTTTCTGCTGGGTACTTCAGACAGGGATGCAGGAGAGCTGACTTTGGCAGGGACTTGCGACCTGAGCCAGCTTCTGCCAGTTTTTCCAGGATCCCACCTGTAGCTCCAGTATTTACCAAAATTTGGCAAAGTTCTTCATTATTTATAATTAAAATTTGACCTGGCTATTTAAGAAAATAATACAGCAGTTGTATCAGAAAATCCCTCAGCGTTCTGTCAACTTTGCATGGGGCCCTGTGGGACCCTCCTTCAATGGTAGATGTGGGGTGTATTAGTTCATTAACTTGGAGGCCTTTATGGTTGCATAAAGGCAATTCAGACAGTTCACAAAATGTGGACTGAATTACAAGAGTGAATACTCAAATAGAGGATAAAGGGAAGCAATAGGACTTATATCAATCTTTTCTTGTTTTTGTTTTTGCATGCCTCCTACATCATTAATTATTCATTAGCCTTTTACAACAAATCTTTTAAAGAAGCTCTTTTAGAATTTTGAAGTCTTTTGGAGGCTTTTGTATGCCAGTAGGTATCTTATTCTTCTTAGTCCTTTGATTTGGGAACCCTTCCTTTTCAATGCACTTTTTAATTGATCTTACTTAGCTGGAACATTCCTTATGAAGGTCACTGTAATTCCAAGATGCCATTCTCCCAAGGTCTGGCCGCAGTTTGACCGGACCCTAGCCACCCCATTTTGTGTCTAGTGATATCTAGCTGCAAATGGGGTACAACCCACATTTCTGTACCACCGTACCTGGGACCCTAAACCTGGATGGTCACCAAGTTGTCAGATACCAAGTTTTCACACAAAACAGCTCTGTAAAATTTTGTAGATACTTATGTTTTCTGGGACGGTACTACTTAGACATAAAATAAGCAGGTGTGCTAGAAGGTGGTGAGCCTAACCATTTAGATTTTAAGGATTTATTTATTTATTTCCAGCTAAGCCTGTGGGTTCCTCAGAGGCAAGCTGAGTTGGGGATTGTACAATGTCTTACAGTGTACCTCACTGCACAGAAATTTTCTTGAGGTTGCCAGGTGGTCTTGCTAGGGTCCACCTAACCCATCTGGTACTAACTTATCCTAACACAGGCATCTTTGAGTTCGGTGGTGAGAAATCTAACAGCTTTTAAGTGCTCTGCCTGAGCCCACCGCTTCTTTTGCTTTTTGGCTTCCGAGATCCTTGTTAGCAGTAGGCTTACCTACATAACACAAGAGAAACAAATATGTGCATCTTAACATACCAGTAGTAATGAAGAATGTTCCTGAAGACTGGCCAGGAGGAGACTGTGAGCACCGCCAGCAATTCCCGGTGTGGATGAGACCAGTAGACTCCAGTAAACAGGGACCATGGACTAAAACTGGGGAAAAGGGATCTGAAGCAGCTGGGGGACATGTGGACTGAATCAAGGCTAAAGACTCTGATTCTGGATGGAACCATCTGCCAGCTCCAGATGACCCCCTAAGCCCTGAACTGGAAAGCCAACTGGACTGGGAACTCAGGGCCAAGAGAGCTGATCGCAGAACCCAGAGAAGCTTACCATGGCAAGAAAAGCAGTGAACTCCAAAGGGTGCTTAGGGTGATACTCTTGTTTCTCATGGTCCCCAAAGGCAGCAGAAGTCTCCTTGAATCTGTCACTGCTACCAAATCAGTTAAACAACGAATATTCAACTGAATAAATTTAAAGATCATGTTGGCTGTATTCAGTGATTTATGAGTTGGGTAGTGTCCCATGTAGCAAGAGAAATGAGCTCCATTGAGCTGTATAAAAGGAAAGGTTTGTAAAGATGGAAAAGGGGTGAAAAAAGGAAATTATTACCAAACAATGCATTGTTCGAGGCAAGGTTGCATTCTTAAGGGGAACAAGGAATCTATTGGGTCTGGTGATCATTTCACTGGTGCTGATCGTGTAATTCCATGTTGATTGGTTAACGGTTTCATTTGGGAGGTTGTTGGAACTGCAGTTAGGTACTAAGTCTTGGTTTGCTGCCGTGTGATTTAGCACAACTGGCTCCATTTGGGGGCTGCTGCCTCCTCTTTAACAACTGAGAAAAGTTTCTTCCCAATTCTAGCTACCATTAAAAAAGTTATTTTTATTATTTTGAATATTTATATTATTGATAGATATGAAATATCATAATCTATAATACTACATTTTTTAAAGCTAACTGTTGGTTATACACATTTGGATAGTTCAATTCATAAAATTTCATGATCTCTCATTTACAAAACAACAAAAAGCTCATGCAACTGTTATAAGGGAATTCACAACCAATCGTTGTAATTGTAATTTTAGTGACTGTTTTGTCGGCCATATTCTCTGTAGGAATAGAACAAATAAACCTCATTTGTTTCAGATGATTTATTCAGTGAAGCAATAATCATGTTAATTATAATATATTTATATCTAATAGGATACACTACTCTCTTAAGACCTTATTACTTGATAGAGATGCCAACATTCACCCTTTTAATACTATTATGTTAATATTGCTATAATTTTATTTCTCTCCCTTTTTTTCTTTTCAAGATATGACAAATAAGTGTTAATACAAATTCAGTGCTGCCTGCATATTTATTTTTCTTTTTGTGTGTGTGTATGTGTACATACCCTTGCACTGCCTTTATGTTTATCTTTTGAGATGTGTTTATATTTATAATGAGATTTGAGGAAGGCTGGGAAGGTCTTTATGTCTGTAAGTGTTTACATCCACAAGGTTTTAGTGCACTTTATTTTATTTCTATTGAGCTTTGTTTTTAAGTTTAAGAAAAAAATATAAGTAACTCTGCAGGTATTATCACTTAGACAACCCCAGATTAATAACAATACTGAATGTAAGGTGATGGTATCTAGGACATATAAGAAACGCCTTTGGAGTGAGACAGGATGGGAGTGCAAGGGCAGAAAAGTATAAGGCTAGAAACAGAAAGACATGGGGAAACAGAGGGAAGGTTGTTTGTAGTTTAGGCGGAGGTAGGGGTGCTGACAATTTGTAGAGGGTGACCGTACTTGAAGGCATAAAGATTGCCAAGTATTCTGTAATAGGATCTATGTGTCGGGGGATGCAACTGGGAGGGGAAAAGGCAAGAAAGGATGGAAAGGAGGAAGTAGGTTCACACAAACTTAAAGGAGGAAATTTTTGTAAAACTGCATTTGGACTATTATTTTTTAATGATTAAGTTAAGTGAGTTTGCTTTCCTGCTTGAATATATTTTCTAATAAATTTTTAGTAGCATTTTAATGACTACTGACTACTTCAACTCCTAACATGAGGAACCAACATTTCTTTGGCCCTGTGCCAAGCAGAATGGATCCCTAGCTTCCTACGGCATTCAGAATTATTGGCTCTTTCCTTTTTTGAGTGGCTAGCAATACATTAATATTAATGCTTTTAGATAAATCTTTATTCTACTTTCAACTCTTCTCAGCTCTTTATGTTTTAGTTGAGCTTGAAAAGTATATATAATATTTGAAATGTTTTCTCTCTGCCAAGTCATGGCTCTGTTTTCATTCCTCATCTAGTTTGAGAGTCAGTATTGAATGCAATGTGTTTCTTTTACTTCGTGGTCAGCATTAAATTGTCACATAAGTATCCAGTGGAGTGACATTGAAAGATCAATAGAATTCTTTAAAACACTGAGATTATGTGGGTCAGCAGCAAATTATGTGTTGGTATATTCTTTATTATTTATATGCTTTTCTTAATTACTAAATCAAATATAAAAGTATTAACGTGCTAGAGAAACTTTTGTAGGGTACTGGAGAATAACCCCTGGGCAAAGAAATCAGTTTTAGAAAGCAACATGTGCATATTAAACTTAATTTAAATATCATTGGAAACATGTGTTGAATCAAGATACATATCCTTCAGAAGCACGTGACTGGCAGTCTCTTGCTTCCTTTTATAAACAGAATTATTATGCTTGTAATGGGCCAGGACTCATGCTTTTTTCATGTTGCCACACTTGTTTTTGAAAATACTACTTAAGATTGTACAGTGCATTTGTAATTTATAGCTATTTACTTGTAGAATTCCATGTGCTTTTGTCTCTGTGGTTCCTCAGGAGAGTAGAATATTTTTAACCAGCCTTATTTCCACTGCACTGTAGCTGAAATACAGTATTTGTTTCTTGTGGTATTGCTGATACTGCATATTTTGAATATTAAGTAAATAGATGTATCAAAAGACCTAAATAGATCATTACTCTTGGCCAGACATTTTCAGACATTTACTAGATGTACTAATTTAGCACATCAGCTGATTTAGAATATGAAAAAGATTGTTTTATCAACATCTTGACGCCTTTGCTTCTGTTCAGAACAATTACCATACCTTTAGGAGTATTAATTGTTGCAAGCATTTTGTACACAGGACATTCCTAAATTTCAAACCAATTGTGTACAAGCTTTAAATATGTTTTGGTTTCTTTGCTTTCCCCTAATTTCCAAATACTTACCATTTTAATAGGTCAGAATAAATGTAGCTCTTTTCATACCTGAAATGTTTTACTAGAAAATATAATTATTAGTGAAATAGCACAAATAGTACAGAATTTGGCAGATTAGAAGTCTAAAATTCTTACTGAATGTTTTTGTTAAACCATACAATTACCATAAATATGTCAGAAACTACATGATGTATGCCTGAATATACAAGATAAAAGTAGTATAGTGTTAAACTCAGCTGTTGCATTACTAAGTTAAAAAGTGCTTTGAGGCATTTACTTTACAAAATTTTAAGATTGGCTTGGGGAATGCAGTATAAAAGTAGAGCAAATGCCACTAACCATACCTTTTGAGAGTGTTTTTGCCTTTATTAGAAATCATACTCTTATATGTTTGACCATGAAGGATAAAACATTTAATCGGTGTTGGAAAAGATGTATGGACAGTGTGGAGGCCCTAGTTTCCCAGCATTTCAGCCTTGTATTCCTATACACCCTAAATTTATGTTATTTCTAATATCCTTCTTGACACTGGTTATACCTCAGCATCAAAACTCAATAATTACATAGGATAGGAAATTGGAAAAGATATTTTCCCTGGGATATATAGCAACTCAATCATATTTTGATTTCAGTTATTCGTTTGCAGACATCTCACTCATCAATTACTTAACCCATTATATTTCTCTTACAAGAAAATATTAACAAGAGTAAAAGTAACTAACACTGTCTTATAAAATACCATGTCACATAAAATACTAACATTTAAAATAGCATGAAGTTAGCATCCCCATCATCAAATCTCAATGGGTTCTTTAATTTTCATTCTCTCTACTCTTCCTTGAAACCGTCCCTTTAACCTCTGTGGCATGTGGTTTCCCTGGGTCTCCTACCAGGTCCCTCTTCCTTCTTCTTCCCTCAACTCCTGTCTGGTCTCCTTGTTCCCACTCTCTAAACAGATATTCAGTCCTTACACTGCTGTTCCATTCTCTATTTTAATTTAAATTTTCAACAACTCTTGTGGCTTCAGCTGTCACCTACATACCTTGACATTCTGATATTATTCTCAGACCTCTTCCCAAATCTCTAATTGTCATATAACCATTTCCATGAGACAAATCCTGCACTCACTTGTCATACAAAAGATTTCACCACATAACTTCTGCATCAAAGTAGATCTCATCCTGAAATATCTCAACAAGAGTACTCTTATAAAATCTTCTAGAATTATATGAAATAAAGTAAAAAACATCACTTTACCAAATACCTACTCAACAACGAGGTGGTACTTTTACTGTTCTACTTCTAGCTCAGATGCCCGTCTTTTCTTCTCAGGGTGCAAATGCTCTCGTCACATACACTATCATTAGTGGAGCTGATGACAGTTTCCGCATTGACCCTGAATCTGGAGACCTGATAGCGACAAAGCGGCTGGACAGGGAGCGCCGTTCCAAATACTCCTTGCTGGTTCGTGCAGATGACGGCCTTCAGTCCTCAGATATGAGGATTAATATCACCGTCAGTGATGTGAACGACCACACACCCAAGTTCTCCAGACCCATGTACTCTTTTGATGTTTCCGAAGACACAACCCCAGGTAGGTGACATGCTTTTAAGTGTATCTTACAGGCATTGCCTTTGACTACAGTGATGTACTGTGGTTTGACTATTCTTTATCAGTGACTATTTTTTACCATATGTTACTAGGTATAAAAATATATGTGCTAGATACTTAATTTTTTAATTGACTATCTTCCCAAGCAAACGGCTAGACTTTTGAGAGCAAATGAAGTTAGCAATTCATCTGATTACTATTACAGTTATTTCTATTTCTGAAAATATTTGTGATGAGTTGTTGATTTTTCTGGCAACCACAGTTCCGACACTATTTTTCCGTTAAGAATGCCTGATGTGATTGTGGCACTATGTATAGAAAATGCAGAGAAAAACATATGAAAACTTATGAATTCTGGCTCCAAAACTTAGAAGCTTTGTGGACCAGGGCAAGTTAACTCATTTCTCTGAGGTTCAATTCCTTCTTCAGTTAATTGGGAATAATAATTTCCATTAGAATTAGGGCAAAGTTTAATTTAGAAAATACATGTCAGTCTGCTAATATGGGTTTGGAAATTGGCAGGTGCTCGATATGTGTTAGAATCTGAATCCTGAGTTATCACCTCGCCTTTTTGAACATATGTTGTGATGGTTGAGTTGGAGTAATTAATTATCTGTTTCTGGTATGTGTGTACTTCATTTCCATTATTGCAAATTCTTACCTGAACCTAAAATTTTATTCTGAATTACATTTAGAATGATTTTGCATATAAAGGCAAACATTTTGGAAACTCATTTGATAAGGGAATTAAACATTTATAGAAGACTATTTCTTATGGCATTTTTCCCTTTGCTCCCCGGGATTAGTTGTACGTGACCTTCATGAAATTCCAATCACATTTATCTCTTGCTTTAATTGTAGCAATGACCATATGAGTGTTACGTGGTATCCCTTGGACATAAGTCTGTATTATTGCTTGGATTCTCCAGTTCCTGATTCTAGCAATGAACCCCAAAATATATTCACTGAAGTCATCAATATGTTTATGAAATGGTAGTTCCAGGTAGAAAAATAATGTCAGAAGTAGTACTAATTCACCAGAACATTTACACAGCAACATAAGATCTATGGGATATCTGTATGTTTTCTTAATATGTGGGAATGTTGGTATTGGTGTTAATGAAGAAGTTTGCAGAATGTTATGTTCAGTGTATTTTCATAGTGATTTTCTAGTTAAAATATTTTACTATACAAATAAAAGAATTTCATATCTGTACATATTCTCTTAGTAAAACCCTTGTCCTATTAATTTTAGACTATTATTTTTTTGATAGGTTCTTTGGTAGCAGCTATTTTAGCTACAGATGATGACTCCGGTGTGAATGGAGAAATTACATATGTTGTGAATGAAGATGATGAAGATGGCATATTTTTCCTGAATCCAGTTACCGGAGTCTTTAACTTGACTAGAATGTTAGATTATGAAGCACAGCAATATTATATCCTCACTGTTCGAGCTGAAGATGGTGGGGGACAATTTACTACCATCAGGGTTTATTTCAATATACTAGATGTAAATGATAACCCACCTATTTTCAGCTTGAATTCTTATAGCACATCTTTAATGGAGAATCTACCTCTAGGATCCACTGTTCTTGTGTTTAATGTCACTGATGCAGATGATGGTACGTACTTTATTTTACATACTTTTTAAAAACCTTATTAAAAATGTCATCAGATTTATATTTATTTACTCTGTTCAGTTGTCACAAAATTTATATTTATAATTATTTGTATGTAATTTTATAATTTATAGGGGATTAAAAAAGTTAAGTATCTGTTAAATTCTTCATTATAAACAGTTACATGGCATGCCTTATTAGCATTTTATAAACTTTATAAATTTTACCTTCCTTTTTTTCCCCAGAATGTGTGTCAGTTTTGCAGTTTAATAGTGTAGAAGTCATAAAGTAGCTTTTTTTGTAGGTATTAGTTAAATAAAAATATTTGTTTACATATATTATTTTAAAATAAAAAGGATAAATACGAAAGCAAGAGGAAAATCACTGTTAAAAGATGCTTAAGAATGTATAGTTTTATATTTCTGACTGAAAACTGCAAATAATTTCTGTCAAATTTTCATGCTTTTACTCAAAGGCAGTCAAATCTCTTTAATTTAGGCTATATAATCAAGCTGAGACTTTGTAATAAATATAGGCTTCCCTTGTGTTTGATTTTGTTAATTGCAAAAGCATTTGGCAAACTTTGTTTTAAAATACAAGGACTTTCCTTGCCTTTCTTCTAAGACCTGTTTTGTAAATGCACATATCAGATATTACAGCACTAAAGTAACACCGTACAGGTTATCTGTTATTAACTGAACTGTTTGGAAAGTTAATACATTGTTTCCCCTTTCATTGGATGCAGCTAAACATCCTATCAATTGAGAAAACAAGGGACATTACTTTGAAGAGGAAATAGGTTTCTAGCCGAGGATATGCCTAGTGACACAGGCATATTGACCTTAATTTAGACTTTCCTTATTCTTACTGACTTGGGTGATTTACATAATCTCAGAATACCATTCTGTCTCAACATTCTGCTCTGTACTTAGTTTCCTTTCAGGAGTGTCTAGAAATGTCACTTAGAAAAATATCAGAGATAAAAAACACAATATCAAATATATTTCAGTTCACAATTTGGAAGTGCCTTCTTTATAATTGAGTAAGTGCATTTTAAGGATTCCCCTCATTTCTGTGTCCCTCTTACTCAGGCACAATTAATATTTGGATACGTGACTATATTTAAAATAGATATGTCTGTAATACCAGTATTAGCACTATTGCTAATATTAATAACAGCCACCGATATTTTGGAGTATTTAGTAAGTACCCTGTCCTGGCCTAAGAATACTTTATTTCATGTATTTCAGCCCAGCTCTGTGTTTGGCTCCAATTAAACATTTTTACACAATTAAGCTTAATATTTTGGAAGTTCATTTCTCTAGTATTACAAACTTAGTTACCTGCTCCTAGATAGGAATATTTCGTTCTTTATCCTAATGACTGGTTCCAACTTTTCTGTAGTGAAGAACTTTTTGATTGATTTATTATGTATTAGAGACACCCTGTTGTTTCATAGCTTTGAATGCTCCACTGGAATAAATTTCATTTACCCTCATATCTTAAAATGTAGGGATCTGGGAAAATATCAAGAAGCTTTCTTTGTAAAAACCTGCTGGAATATTCTATGCACACATATGCACACACATTTAATAACTGACTGCAAGTTACTTTTCATGGATTTTTTCCCTTTAATTGTGTTGTATAAAAGTTTCAAGCTACATTTTCTCATTGTTTCAGTTCTGAATACTTTTATCAGTGTAATTTCCTGTACCTTGACCTAAAATATAGGGCATAGTTCCTATTCTCTCTAAATTTCAAGGATAACGATAAGACTTTACAAGGAAGCGTAAATGTGTTTAAAATTGCCAACTCAGTGATACTAAATATTTCTTAAAGTATTTTACAAACAATATTATATGGACATTTCTTAAATTAACCAATTTATCTAGTTTCTGATCAAAAGTTTCCTCATGAGGTAAAATTCTCATCTTCTTAGATGAAGAAATTTTATATGAAAATCAATTTAACATTTTCTGTTATTTGTATGTATGTTTTCTCAGGGTCTAACTTAAAGTTTAAGGTTACATGATCATTTAATAGAAATAAAGCAAATTTTTTACTGTTTTCACAAGATAAGTAGAACATATATCTGTCTCAAGGCTTTCATGCACACAGGTAAATAAGTATTACCTTGAGGCAAATGATCATAAATTGAAGCTTTATGGAAATATTATGGCTTTGATAATTATTATCACTGAAATAAATTCATACACTCTTCAAAATATTAGGAAGTCATAGGCTGTTTTGAGAATAAAGCAATTGTAACTATTGCTGAATAAATTGACCTATATACGCTTGGCACACAATGCAGATCATTTGAATTGTAAATGGGTTTCATATTCCAGCGACCTGACGACCTTATTGGGACTGCTTCGTGAGGAAAGACGAATGCCATCTGAAACAGTACCGTGGGTTACAGCTGTGTGATAACTTGACAGATACTAGTTCATTATAGAAATAGACAGTATTTATAGATGAATAAGTGTACACATTTCATAACAGAACTATATACCTATGGTTATATGCTAGGTTTCCTGGTGCTAAAGTACTCATGAAAATGAAATAAAACATAAAAAACCAACATAACCACACATGCACACAAAATAAAAATGCCAGTGAGAATCATGTAACTAAGCCAATTTCAGAAAGCTGAACACAAATGGTTAGAAATATGAACAGCTTTAAGTTTAAAGATCTGGTGGTCTGTAAAAGCTCACTAAAATCAACTCTCAATACTTAGGGATAAATGAAAGAATTTTAAAATAATATATGTGCTGTTTCATGATTTGCATATTTGATGCAAAAAGCAGAGAGAAAAATAGTCTGAGCTCTTTATTTTTCAGGATACTGCAAATGTTCAGAGAGAATTTTAAGTTGCAATATGTCCACATGTATTTTCTAGATGTAAAGCACATGCCCAAAGTGACTTAGATTTGTCAGGAATGAAAAGTCTTTTCTTTTATAGTGAAGTAAATATAGACAGCTTCCATGGCCTGTAATTACAGCAGTAAGATTTCAGTTCCTGACATGAGAGCTATTTCTTAGATGGTGTTGCAACATTTTATACAAAAGCAGTTATATTTTTATGTTTATTCTTTCAAAGGTGTTGCCATCTAATATCTGTATTTGTCATTATGAATTTAAATATAAAATCAAATTTTTCTTTGTTCATGATTCTTATTAAAGTTTTAATACTTACTACTTCCTTCACCCATCTACCCCACCAGACTTTTTCCCTTAAAAAAAAGAGTCTGTGCTGCTGTTTACAGGAGGCTATAAAATCTTGCTGTCATGTTCTCTTTCTGCCTCCGGAATTTAATTGTTCACTCAAAGAAGTCGCGTACACGGTGGACCAAGGGGGTTCAGACCCTTAATTTAATTGCTTTAATTACAGTTGATTTACATAGAAATGTTAGGCCGTCTCTTTGTAGCCATGTACAGTTTCGTCAGTTTTTCTTATTTCTTTTGATCTTGGACATGAAAGATTTTATATGCTTTCATGGAACTAAATTTTGTATCTCTACTTCTATTATTTTTATCCAAATGTTTTCATAATTTGTTCTCAATAATAATCATGTCTGAAATTATGCCTCAAACTGTAGGAATTCAACATTTACTGATCAATTTAGCTATAAGAAATGCAGAAAATTTCCTTAGACAGTAATTTGATTTAAAATATATATTAAATATACATATAAAATATACAATATGTATAATATCTACATAAAATATATATTATATATTTTAAACCTAACTTCTTTCTAAGGATATATATATATATGTGTATATGTGTGTGCGTGTGTATACATAATATATTGACCAATTGATAGAAACTATTTTTTGTACCAGTTGATGAAACTTTCTCTTCCCCCAAACCTGTGGCATTTTAAATCAAGGGTTGAAGTAGGCTGTTGACCTTGTTTTATCCAGATCTTAAAATTCTCTTTATCTCCTGCTGGTGAATTGATCTGTGGCCTCCGATAGTACTATTTATTCATATTTTTTCTGATCCTCACAGTTCTAATTATTCTGAACTTTACAACTTCTGCTTCCTTCACTGGTGAATAGTCTTAAATAAACTGTAAAGATTAAAAGCCAGAATTCACGATAAAGGGGAAAATCCTACCTTTTCAAAGATCTACTCTATCCTGTCATCCTAGAAATTTTTGTGAATAAGTCCGTGCCTGAAAGTTATCTTCATAATTTTTTTTCTCTGCATCAACATATAGACAAAGGACATTAGACAGAGACCATGAAATCACGAGAAAGGAGTAATTCTAGCATTTTAAAAAAACAACAAGAAGGATTTATATGGTAGAAGAGTAAATCCCTTTACTCCACTGAAACGTGTCTTTGTAAGGAACTTGACGAGTTTCAGTAAAAGGCAAAAACTAATTCAAGTATTCATAGAATCCTGAGAAGGAGTATTTTTCAAGAGAAAGAAGAAAACAGCGATCAAATTGTTCTATAAGGCTCCTGGCACGTATTAAACACCATTCTGACACCTGAACAGCTGAAATAAAACTTCAAAAATAAAGGAGCTATTTCTAAGCAATTTATGTAACTCAACAGGTTTTCCCTAGTATAAAATCTCCATTTAAAATCTTCATGAAAGATACATGATCCCCACACACAATATGTTTCTTAGCAATTCTTATAATATTTTACGACGTCCCAACATCTCTAGGGGATGATATACAAAATTCATGTGACATTATGGACCAGTGAAGAAAACAGTGGTCTGGGGCAAGAATTCTGATTTTTCTTTCTAGTTTCACTGCCTATCTGTTATTTACCTTTAAGTTATTTACTAAAACAATAGGCGGACCCATTCTGCACATCAACTTGGTTAGAAGAATCTCTGCAATCATTTTCTGAAATGCGGTTTATGTATCATTTTTTTAAAAATTATAAAGTAACACATGCTCCTAGGAAAAAACAGGTAAAAATATTATCGAAATATAGCCCAATAATAGTGTGAACATTTACGTTTGGAGAATTTTGTCTATCATTTTACTGCCAACATTTCCTCAAAGAATACTTTAAAATATATTAAATATATATAAAAAACTTTAAGAAAGAATTATTTTTTTGCAAAGGCCATTGGGTAGATGGTTAATAGGAATTAAAAAGTATTTATTGGTTCTGACAAGAAGTGCAGAGGTAGACTTAAAATATCCATGACTAATGCCGTAGTTCAGAAAATTTTATTACCCTTCTCTGAAAACTGGTGTCAGCCTCAGTAAATTATTGAAGTTAAATGTTTGGCTAATAGTCTAGAGTGTGGCACTGTTAATGGTGAACTCTCAAAAAGTATGTGACAGAAATAATAAAGTGCCCAGAAAAATACCTGCACAGAATATTTCTCTGCCCTTTACTTTTGTAATTTAGCATTTCAACACTGCAGTAAACAGCAAGCAGTACATAGGTTAGTTGTTCACCAGGTTGTAAACAGATTAAAAGTTAACAGTAAAAGAATAATACATGTGTGTTACTTCCAAAAAAAATTAACTGATGCTAAATCATCCAAAAGGTGCATTGGGAGTCATAATATATCAAATATGCAAAGTTTCATGTCAGCGGTTTTGGTGCAGATTAGTCTGCAATCAGCACACATTTAAGAAAATTTAATTTTTTCCCCTTCCCTTGCAGGCATCAACTCCCAACTGGCTTATAGCATCGCTTCAGGCGATAGCCTTGGGCAGTTCACAGTTGACAAGAATGGTGTTCTGAAAGTCCTAAAATGTTTGGATCGGGAAAGTCAATCCTTCTACAACCTGGTCGTGCAGGTGCGTGACCGGCCACGGTCTCCAGCCTCCAGATTCACAGGCACTGCTCAAGTCTCCATTATTCTGTTGGATGTAAATGATAACCCACCAACCTTTATTTCGCCTAAACTGACATACGTTCCGGAAAACACGCCTATTGATACTATTGTTTTCAAAGCTCAAGCAACTGACCCAGACAGCGGCCCAAACAGCTATATTGAGTATACCCTACTAAATCCGTTGGGAAACAAGTTCAGTATTGGGACCATTGATGGTGAAGTAAGGCTTACTGGAGAACTGGATAGAGAAGAGGTTTCTAATTATACACTGACAGCGGTGGCTACAGACAAAGGTCAACCATCTCTCTCTTCATCTGCAGAGGTCGTAGTTATGGTACTTGACATCAACGATAACAATCCTATTTTTGCACAGGCTTTGTATAAAGTGGAGATTAATGAGAACGTACTTACTGGAACAGATATAATACAAGTATATGCAGCAGATGCAGATGAAGGTACAAACGGACAGGTTCGTTATGGCATTGTGGATGGTAATGCGAATCAGGAATTTCGGATCGACTCTGTCACAGGTGCCATCACTGTGGCTAAGCCTTTGGATAGAGAAAAGACCCCTACTTACCTTTTAACTGTTCAGGCAACAGATCGGGGCAGTAGCCCCAGAACTGATACCTCTACTGTCAGCATTGTTCTACTGGATATTAATGATTTTGTTCCCATATTTGAGCTGTCTCCATATTCTATAAATGTCCCTGAGAATTTAGGGACATTACCCAGAACAATTCTTCAGGTGAGTATATTTCAATAAAACAAATATTGTGTTCACTATAAAACGTCTAATTTAAAAGTTCCCCTTTCCTACAGTGGTCCTGCTTTCATCACCCTCTTCTTCATTGTCATCCATAAGTGATCAGTTGCAGATACAGCAAATCTTGGAAAGGAAAGTTTATGAAAATTATACCTAAGAACCTATTGATCTGTTGGATAAAATATTGCATTTCAATTATGTTCTTTTGGATATATTATACACGCATTTATATTTTTACATATTTTGAATTTTGTTTCACTATAACAATAATAACTGCACATAGAAAATAAATTGATGTGAAAGTTTGAAAACATTCTAACAGACATTGTTTTACTGTCTTTACAAATCCAATGAGGTGAAATATCTAGATGAAACTGCTGTTAAAGATCTTTGTGAAGCCTTCCAGAACTGCTATGCATGGATTTTATGCACAGTTTCCATAAATAAACATACTACTCTGTGCCACTTTTTAAATTGAAATTTAAATATATTTCTTTGGAACCTTCTAATATTGATATATACAACTCCACCTCACTATTATGTATGATACATTTTATCTCATGGCATACATTGTATTAGTTTTACTCACATTCCCCGCATGCTTATTCTCTTCTATAGGTGGTGGCAAGAGATGACGATCAAGGTGATAATAGCAAGCTCTCGTACGTTCTATTTGGTGGTAATGAAGACAATGCTTTTACTCTCTCAGCTAGTGGAGAACTACGAGTAACACAAAGTTTGGATCGGGAAACAAAGGAGCAGTTTGTCGTGATGATCACAGCTACAGATTCAGGTACGTCTTTTGCTCACTTGTGAAGAATTTCATGATATGAATAAATGAAAATGTTTTTGCCTACCGTTAAATTAAATGTTCATTGAACTTTACTAATGCCTGGAATTCTGATTGTATCTATATAATTTATAGCACATATATCACTTTATGAAGTTCACATGTAAGTGGCCAAGGGCTTGAGCATAGTACAAACAAAGCTCTCTCTCTGAAAGACAAAATGTGTCCTCTGGGGGTGACCTGATGTTCAACCACTTCAGCCACAAGGCATTTCAAACACTTTAGCTTTGAAAACATCCAGATGGTTCTAACTGGTCATGGCGATAAGAGAGTGGGTCCAGAAGCATATTTCATTAGTCTTCTAGGTTCTGCAAAATTGTAAGTAGCTGTAATACACATCTGATGAAGCTATACAGAGCACCAAAAAGAGTATTCATACCGCAAATTGTCACAACTTAGTATTTAAATATTAAAGAATTTAATAATATTGACACATTTTTTTAAATGTTGGAAGTTGTTTTAAGCTAAGGCAGATTTGTTGGTACCTCAAATTACTGGAGTTATAATATGAATATTCATGAACACAATACATACATTCATTTAGATATGTGTATACTGATACAGAAGAACAGTTTTTTCAAATGAGCTGGGGTATTTTTGCTTTTGTTGAAATGTTTTCAATGAATATATTAGCATTTTTGTTACATATGACCAATTTCAGAGTATATAGTATATTGTTTGATTTCACCATTTCTCATGAAAAGAGCAGGAGATTTTGAGGTTATAAATAATGGTAGATCATGTTAAATATCCAAGTGATAATGCCCCTGACTGTGAACTGGGGTGGCTCTCTCCACAAGTTATTTACTTTTGGGAACGTAATTATCTAAGACTATCGCTTTATGAAAGAATTTTTAAAATATTTTTCTAAATGCGTTTGGATGGCAATGCTATATTTTATGCAGACTATAAAATCCTGAGAAATGAGGGACAGAATGTGGTGTGGTAACCACATAAAGCTTAAGCCAAGTTGATCTAAAACATGTTTCATTATGTGCATTGTTAGTATTTTGCTTTACGGTCAGTAGACATGAAGGGTAAGCATTCTCCTGAGAAAATACAGTCAATACCACATTGCTTAGCAATCCAGTCTTTCAAGAGTCACATGGAGAGAAGAGAAGATGAAACTACATAGAAACCTGCAGAGAATCAGATGTTTAGAACCCATCTCAGCTTTCCTTTCCAGTGACAAGTGGAAATTTGTAGTCAATTCCAGGCACACACAAAACCACAGCCTTTGTGGAGGTGACGTGGGGGAGGAGGAACCAGGACCAGGCACCCACCACTGTGGACCTTGTTGCACAGTGTGTCCCATGTCCATCATCCTAGGGGGTGGCAGGCTGTGACTGTGAGTCAGGGGCACAGTTCTGGGAGATCTGGGATGGGCAGGCACGGCCCACAGTTCTCGGGCAGAGGGTTAGTACTTTGGAACATTCTAAGTCAAAATCTGTGGCAGAGAAAGAATGTGACCATGTAGACAAGTCTGTATTCAACCACATAATTCTGAGAATTTAAATTCTTTTTGTGTGCCTGTGCAGTCAAGGGTCGGGATATGGTGAAGGGAAAGAGAATGGTTGCTGTTGTTTTGTTTTTGTTTTTTTTTGATATATGGCTATCTGGATCGTGTACTATGCCAGGTTTTACAGAGATTAACCCATTTCTACACGTTACTTTTCTTTATCATCTCAGAGACTTAGGTGTTTTTATTTCCACTTTGTTTGCAGTGAACCCAAGACAGACTGGTTAAATAATTTGCCTTGGATTACACAGCTAATAAATAGCAGAGTAGGATGCAGCTTTTAGATCCCAGCATATCTGACTTCCAAGTTCAGGGTATACTGATGGTTTTAGTATGTAAGTAAAATAAAATTAAGAAACAAACTTATTTCCAAAATTATTTTATTTGCAAAGCATACCCAGTAGCAAGTCGGTATAATCTAATGATAAAAGCTTTGAATTTGAATTGATCTCACTTTGAATTCTTGTTCTGTCATAATTTTCTTTATGATTCAGGCAAAATCTGTCATCTCCTTCAATCTCAGTATCTTTCTTTAGTAAAACGGGAATAATACTGATTACCAAGTAGTGTATTTTAAGGTTTAATTGATACAACATATGTTAAGTTATTAAATATACCAATCACATAGTGTTTATAATGATTTTAGTAAGAATTGTAATCCATGTACTTTAAATATTTCAAAATTCTTAGAAATATTTGCCCTGTTCCACACTACATAATTATTAAAAAATACAGGTATTTGTTTAAAATTTTTTCTTTAAATTGTAGCCTATATAAGGTTTCATTTTGAACACTGTACTGAGGCCACTGCAGTAGTATTTAATTTGTTGTCTGAATCATTTAATATGGATCATGTAGAAAATCACCAGAAATTGTGGGGGAAATTTACCTAGATGATCTTAAAGTCATTAAAACTCATATGTGACCATGACTTCATGTTCAGCTCCTTTGCATACTTATGGTATCATAAATAACCATGGAGAGAATGTGAGAACTGTATAGATATCAGGTTTCAGAATCTGCAGTTTAATCCTATGTTCCAGGAATGAAGTCTCTGACACAGGATTTAAAATACATATTCAGTGCTATGATTTAAAAGTCAAATTAGTAGGTGACATGAGAAAACTCAGAAAAATATGGCAGCTTTTAGATCCCAGATGCCATGTTATTCTCAAATTTGCAGTGTTCTAAGAACCAGGGAAATATCAAAGTGTTCTAAACAAGAAAAAGAGCTTGACAGTTTTATTCCATAGCTCACAAATCACTTTCCCTTTGCTCTTTTGAAATTCTTACCTGATGGCAGCCCAAAGAGTGGTTGACTTTGGCAATATGGCAGCAATTGAAGCAGCAGCTATTTTTATCAGCAACCCTCTAAATCTTTGAATATTTTCTGGGGGAGATGTTAGCATTCCACTATCATATTTTTATTTACTGACTGCGTGGCTATAGAGTAGCACATCTGGAAACTCTCTAACTACTCCTTTCCCCCGCTTAGAATGAGCTACAATCACAGTATCACGTGTGTGGGACTGAATGTTACATTGCTATGTATCAAAACCAGAGTAGAGTAGAATAATTCTACCTCATTTTTTTCCCTTTAGGATTAAGTTACTAAACAATAGCTACAGTTACTTATGTTGAGACTACAACTCAATTAAAGATGGTATTTTAACTACAATTAAAGTATGGATATTCTGCTTTCATTGTATAATACTTGCCGTTATTTATTCTAGAAATATGTACTGTACCAAGCAGAAATCCCTAGGAGGCTAAAGTTTCCACCTGGTACCGTGATGCAGGTGCCCAGAGAATCCAGCCTCATGTGGTTCCTTCTAAGAGGGGAGCTGGCTCTAAAGCAGTGACCGTCTTCACATGGCTTGGCATTCGATTCCCAAGTAACCTTCCTTCCGAGAGTTTTCCTTACTATTGTCACACCTGTGCAATAAATAAAATAATTTTAATATAGTAAGTAGCAGGGGCGTATCAGAGAATCCAGAATGATACAACTTCAGAAAATTAACTCAGTGAATGAATTTACAAAGTGCAATATATCTTAGAGTTAAATACATAGTTTATAGTTAAACGGGGTGTAAAGTCCACCTCTGCCATTGGCTAGCTGCATGACCTTGAGCAAACTGCCTTCATATTCAAATCTATAAAGTGGATATACTAATTCCACTAATTTACATGAAAGGCATATTGGCAGGAATAAGTAAGAGCATGCCTTCTTTTAGCTATTAATATTAGTCAACACGCTTGCTGGAAATCTCAAACTTGGTAAGGCCACATGGCTACCCACCTCACTGACCTCCATAAATGGCTCTATGTCTACAATTTCACAGTTGCTGTTATTATTCTTTATGTCTCTTTCTCTGTACACCACAGTCAACAGCTCCATGGAGAAGAAGTAGAATATATATATATTCTTCGGTGTCACTCTCTGTTACTTTACCTTGTTGTGATTTCTTAACACTAATTGTTATCTAAAATTATATGCTTGTATATAATACATATGAGTATGTATAGTTTGTTTTCTCCATCAATAGCTATCATCTTTCCAGTAGAATGTGAACTTCCTAAGTCTTTTTCAAAATTCCCAGAAAAACCCAGAATAGAACCTGAGACATGGCCAGTACTTACTAAACATTCGTTGAGTGAATGAATGATTTAATTAGTGGAAAACAATGATAATTAGTTATCAATTAATCACCATCTTATTTTAATATGCAACTGTTATTTCATATTGATTTAGTGTATGTGTATTTAGTTGATTGCTATACGTTTAGCACTTGTAGATTTTTTCAAAGGACCTGCCAAAAGGAAAAGTTCCAATCTTTTTTAACTCATGGCTGAAATTCCAGAAGTTTTTGCTGCATTGGTTGTGGTCATTCAGATTGACCTCTGCTTTGAAAAGCAGCACAAGTTTTTAAGGCTCTGTGGTATTTAGTGTGATGTGATAAATTGCAGTCATATGTAAGGACCCACTGAAGCATTTTATGGCTTTAATTCAGTTTCAAATGCTTAAAATACTGCTTGAGTTATATTCTCATGACTCTCCCCTGAACCTTCTGGCTCTTACTCAATTCTGTTATCTAGGAGATGTTTCTAGCTAGGTCTTGTCTCTACCCTGTGCTGTGCTACTTACCTTTTCTTAATTTGATTCACTGATTCGAAGTCTGCATAAACAGAAAATATGTGCTTTTGAGAAGTTTTATCCTTTGGCAGTTCTTTAACATCTGAGCTTCCCAAAGCAAACAAGAGTGAGCCTTCCATATCCTCCAAATGCCCGAGCACCTTTCTAGCAACAAAAAATATATCCTGCATATCGTATTGGGCTTCACATGGGTTATAACAAGGGCCTATGATTTTTCTCATATACCTAATTTAAAAATTTTGCTAATTTTGGGTTTTGTTGTGGAAATTTTGGTGTTTAAGCTCTTCCAATAGATATGCATCTATACAAGTAATTTTTCCAGGTTTCTTAACATTTTCTTTTTTAACTTAAGATGCTCTTCCACCTCACCAGTAAATTCAACGTCTGTGAACCATTAATAGCAGCTGCTACTCTCTTAGAGAACAGAAATAGTATGCAAGAAAGCAGTTAAACCAAGTGATAGGGCAAGAGGGGGATGTTACAGTTATAATTCAGTGTGTAATACAGAGGGACTTTTTTTAAAGATGACTATATATGAAAAAACTATGTTAAAAAAATCTGACTTAAAATGATAATTTTATAGCCAGAGGACTTCTTGGAGATGAGCCAGTCCATTTCCTTATTTTTAAGATAAGGGGATTGAGGCCTGGAATAATTAGGCAGTTTGCCAAGGCTTGCAGACTCAGAGAGTAGCAGAGTCCAGAACAACATGCAGGATTTCTGCCTTTCAACCAAGTTCTCGCTTACCTATGCTGCATTTATAAATCAGGACCTGCTTACTCTCTGACTAACACAGATTTCCAAAACTGCAATTTTAAGAAAGCTTTTCTTCTTATATGTTATTCACTGGGTTCTAATGAATAAAACATTCAAGTGGGTTTTTTTCCAAATAAATAAATAAATATTTCAAAATATTTTTAAGTGAAGCCAAATTAGTTAACATCAGTCATTTCAATATTGAACTTTTGAAAACAAGCTTAAATTAAGTGGCATTATTCAAATTAAATTGCTAAGTAGAAGAAGATATAAAAAATTCATTAGGCCTAACAGGTGGAAGATGGTAATATTGCCAATTATTCTTGCCAATTGTCATTTTGCATTTATTAAAATCAAACTATGACGCTAGTTTAATAGGCCTTATAAGTGAATTCTGATTATAGTCAGTGAGTCTTATGATTCTCTGGGATGTATTAATGCATAATAAGCATCTCAGTATTGCTTTGTCAGAAAATATTTATGGAGAAGTCTCCTAGGAATTCTAGGTACTGGAGATATAGTGGTAGAAAAGTGAGTATTTCTGTCCTCATAGAGGTCACATTTTACTCAGAAATATATATATATATGTATATATAATGTCTAAATTTTTATATAGATATTATATAAAATATAATACAAGTTATAATACACAGACCAGGGTTGATATGAGATGCTATGAAACTGAATAGAGCAGGTTAAGTAGCTAAACAGTGAGAAATTGGAGGTATTATTTTTGGTAGTAGAGTCAGGAAAGTGAAGATCTGGGTAAATGGTGTTTGCAGATGAAACAGCCCTGAGGCGGCGATCAAGTTAGCTCTCTACCCAAAGAACAGCAAGAGGTCCCGGAGGGCGGGACTAGAGCAAAAGAGAGGCATCCTCTCAGAAGATAGGTTAGGCAGAGGCTAGATTATGTAAAATTTTAGGCCAGGGTAAGGAGCTTTAATTTTATTCAGAGTTAGGTGAGGCCTTGTTAAGCTTGAGATAGGCAGGGGACAGGGGATTTTGGAAAAATCTGGTTTTGCAAAGAAGAGATGGGGTTTTATAGTAGTGATGAAGAACAAAAATGAAAATAGAGATAGTGATTAACAGGCCATAAAAACAGTCCCTGAGAGAGATGCTAGTGTTTGAAATTAGGTAGCAGTGTAGAGGTGATGTGAAGGAGCTATGTATTTCATCTACTTTGAGGGTTGAGCCAGTTGGACTTAATGATGGTATTGAAGGAGTAGGAAGTTAGGAAAGAGCTGAATCAAGCCTGAGTCCTGGAATGTTGGCCTGAGACATTTGAAGATGGGGGCAGAATAGATTTTTAGAGCAATTGTCAAGAATTTTTTTGATACCTTATATTTTAACTATTATTATGTCTACTGTAGATAATTAGGTATAAAAGTTTAGTTGTCAGGGAAGACTTCTGAGTGGAAATGCAACTTGGGAAGTCACAAATTTTAGATGATATTCATTGTGTGCATACTGACTGCTTGTATATACCAGAATTCATACTATATTATCTCATTTAATCTCATGACATCCCTCTAAATTAGGTGCTACTTTCCAACTTTATGGATTTAAACAAAAACAAAAACAAAAGTGATATTACAGAACATAAGCAACTTAACTCAGGCATGCATCTATTTATCAGTGAAAACAGGATTTCAAGCCAGTCAACCTCATCAAGGAGAGTACTTCTTAACCATTACTCACTGCTTTCCACCTATTAGCTTGTCTACTATATAGACCATGTTTATGAGTTTCTTCTCTTTGAATTAAGTATTATTTTATATTAAAAAGAACATTGATTTAAAAATAATGTAGATTTTAGATATTAAAGCAGTTCATAAAGTAAAGACATTCATGAATTCCAAATTAAAGGATTGTTCACCTCCTCAAATCAGAAAATGCATATCCAGGCAGTTTAATAAAGTATACAGTACAAAGAAAATGTTATATATGATATTAAGAACATGCAATATGTATGATATACATATACATGCATAACAAATGAGTCAGTTGGGCTGCGTATGTATTTGCATTTAATTTGGAGAAGGGAGATTAGACAATGCACAAATTAAATACATTATTGTTTATGTATTTCTTCTCAGTCTAATGTACTAAAGGTATACGGAGATATTCTGGCAGTAGATTTAGCCAAAAAGTTTAGGTCTGAAGCTTCTATGTGTCAGCATTATTAATAGCTTTGAGGCGGAAAGTTCAGTTATTAGCATTTCTAATTAAGGGCATTTATCATCTGACTGAAATAGGGAATAAAGTTCATTCTTATGCAGGAATTGAAAATTATTTTTTAATGGAGGGGAAACATGATGCTGTTTTGCAAAAGTTAATTCTAAAAGCTAAAAGGGCTAATTACAATGCTTTATTTTCTTGTGGAGGATATGATGACATTTGAATTACTATCTGTCATATTTAGTTGACAGGTCATTGCATTACAAATGACTCTTTGATCAAAAGAGAGGTCAGAAATGTGGAATATGACAATTTACATCTGAAAATAGTTCTTTTTAAGTGTTCCAGAAAGATTGCACTTTGTCCGTATTATTAGTGGGAAAATGTTAGATAAGAACTTGCCTTGTCTGTTGTGATGAGCATTTTTAATAATGAAACCTACAAAACTTTCCATAAGGCACCAATGATTCCATAAATCAAGTAGTGCTAAGGTTATCTTCAAGGACTAGAAATTAATTTCTATATTTGAGTCTAAGGCAGTTTGGGTTATTTCCATTGGAGTTGTTAACAGAAAAAAATATCCCCAATTTAATAATCCAGTAGGTATTTATTCAGCAATTCATGAATCAAGCAGCATGCAATCTAGAAGACAGAGCCTTGGAAGAACTGCACAAGACGAGTTTTTTACAGTCTAAAGCGGGCAGGGACGAGGAAGGCATAGTGGGCATTTGCTGATTGGTTAAAGCAGGCTTACTTCCTTATATGGAACTCAGAGATGCCTTGGAGCCAGTTCAGGGAATTTGTGCTGTGCGAGCAAGCACTAATTGGTTGACCCAGGCCTCCCTTTTCTGGGAGAGCCAAGCGTAGAAATTTAGTTAAGTTTTGGTTGGCTGACATGGGCCTTAGCATGACTGATGACATCTTGAGCTTAATTTGATTACTTTACCAGAATTTTTGTTTTAGATAAGATTTTGTTTCCAAGGTTGACAATGGGTGATTGTTCTACTTTTACTTCTAGTAAAACTTTATACTCTATCTGATAGTGGTGTTAAGTATGGTTGTAAATTATTTATTCAAATAATTCTCTTTAAATCAGCTACTGTTTAGTAGGGAAAATTCTTCCTGCATAGAATTTCATTTGTATATGCATAAGATACAAATACAAAAAAAGATGATTTAACTTCCAGAATTTTAAAAGAGCTAGAATTGCCATTATGTTGCATAGAATTAAAATTTAATAAAGTAATTTCAGTTTACTCTTCACTTCATATAAGCTACAAACCTGAGTAAATAAAGGACCCTACTTTGAAATGGAGATAAACTATTTGAAATATTAAGGAAAACATTTATATTATTTGAAAGATAAACATTAAATACATTGAAAACAATCTCATTGTGAGGATTTTTTTTCTTTTCAAAATTTTATCCTGTTGAAACCTGATCATTTTGTAGCCTCTTTTGATAAGTATTCCATAAATATATAATTTGATATTTTCACTAAGTAGGCAGAAGGCAGGTTGTGTTTAGAATCTGGTTGTACACTCTAGTGTTTCAGTTTCAACATGTGCTGAGAATTTTTTTAATGTCTTTTAAAAAGTTAATTCCTCATAACATGCTTTTTATGGGAGATAAAATATTTAATTCACAGTATAGTTTACTTCATAATTTCTTAAAAATTATGGTAAAATATGGATAACATAAAACTTACCACTTTAATTAAGTGTAAAGTTCAGCAGCATTAATTAAATTCACATGGTTGTGCGACTTCTCAGCATCATTTTCATAACATTACTAAATATTTTCTTTAGTTTCACTTCTCACCTCTACTTAGTACAATCATATATATTAAACAATAGTGTTTTTGGTAAAGATTCCTGCAGAAATACTTTAAAAATCAAGTGTTACTTAAGTATGTATATACCTAATTTATATAAATAAATTTGTAGAACTAATTAGCAGTAAAAATTATATTATGAAATGGAATTAAAAAAATACAAAGTTGTCGGTCACATTTAAAATGTTTCATACTTATTTGCTTTATACATTTTCTGGATTCAAATTTAAATCTAACCCCATACAACTTTCAATGTTAATATAGAATGGCTGAATTTCCATAGACTTTCAATATGGAAATTGGCTTACTTATGGTGAGAAAGTGTGTTTCCTTCATGGGAAAAAAAGAAGCTAATATTTTACTACAACAAACACACACACATAGTCAGGGGACCCAGTCACCAAATGTTTAATGTCAAGAATGAAATAGGCTTTGTTGCAAAGCAACCGAATTCAGTTAGGCAAAAATCCTATTTCACCTGAATAGCTTATCAAGTTTTAGGAAAGCGTGTTTAATTTATTAGGGCTAACGTACAAAACATAATTGTCCTAAAGTTTGAACTTTAATTGCCATTTAGATTCATTCCCCACACCTTCTAAAGGTATATTTTCTGATGGAGCAGTTGTGTGAAACATGTTTCTTTTTAAAGCCTTATTTTAAATTTCAGTCACACCTGAGAGATACTGTGGGTTCAGTCCCAGGCTGAATATCACAATAAAGCCAGTCAAATGAATTTTTTGGTTCCCGAGTGCATGTTAAAGTTATGTTTACACTATACTATAGTCTATTAAAGGTGAAATAATAGCATTATGTCCTAAGTGTCAATGCACATACCTTAATTAAGAATACTTTTTTACTAAAAAATGCTAACCATCATCTGAGCTTTCAGTGAATTCTGAACTTCTTACTGGTGGAGGGCCTTCCGAGGTGATGGCTGCTGACTGATCAGGCCGGCGGGGGCTTAAGGCTGAAGGCCGGCGGGTGCTTGAGGCCGGCGGGTGCTTGAGGCCGGCGGGTGCTTGAGGCCGGCGGGTGCTTAAGGCTGGCGGGTGCTTAAGGCTGCCATGGCTGTGGCAATTTCTTCAAATAAGAAAGGAAAAAAAAATTGCTGCATCAACTATTCTTTAATGAATGATTTCTCTGTAGCATACAGTGCTGTCTGATGATGTCTTAACCACAGAACTTCTTTCAAAATTAAGTCAGTCCTCTAAAAGCCTGTCACTGCTTGATCAGCTAGTCATGTTGTATTCTGAATCCTTTGCTGTCCTTTCAGCAATCTTCACAGCATCTTCACCAGGTGTAAATTCCAACTCAAGAAATCACTTTCTTTGCCCATCCAAAACAAACAACTCTTCATCTTTTCAAGTTTGAGCATGATATTGTAGCAATTCAGTCACTTCTTCAGGCTCCACTTCTAATTCTAGTTCTCTTGCTATTTCCACCACATCTGCAATGACTTCCTCCACTGAACTCTTGAGCTCCTCAGACATCCAAGAGAATTGTAATCAGCTTCTCCCAAACTCCTGTTAATGTTGATAGTTTGACCTCTTCCCATGAATCACGAATATTCTGAATGGCATATAAAATGGTAAACCCTTTCCAGAAGGTTTTCAATTTACTATGCCCGGATCCAGTGGAGGAGTCACTATGTATAGCAGACATGATATGTATAACTCTCTATAGCCTCATGAAATATATTTCTTAAATAATAAGATCTGAGTCAAAATGATTCCTTTATCCATGAGCTGCAGAATGTATACTGTACCAGCAGGAATGAAAGATACATTAATCTCACTACCCATCTCCAACAGAGCTCTTGGGTGACAAGGTATGTCATCAATCAGTAATAATATTTTAAAGGAATCTTGTTTTCTGATCACTATGTCTCAACAATGGAATTAACATATTCAGTACACAATGTTGTAAACAGTTGTGAAGTTATCCAGGCTCTGTTATTCCATTGCTAGAGCACAGGCAGAGAAGATTTAGCGTAATTCTGAGGGGCCTTAGATTTTTGGAATGGTAAGTGGGCACTGACTTCAACTTAAAGCCACCAGCTGCATTAGTCCCTAACAAGAAAGTCAGCCTGTGCTTCAGACCTTTGAAGGCAGGCATTGGCTTCTCCTTTCTAGCTAAGAAAATCCTAGATGGCATCTTCTAATAAAAGGTTTTTTTTTTGTTACATGGAAACCTTTCTCTTAGTGTAAACACTTCATCGGTGATTTCAGCTGTTTTGGGTAACTTACTGCTGTCTCTACATCAGCACTTGCTGCTTCACCTGTGCTTTCCTCTTAATGGAAATGGCTTCCTTCTTTGAACTACATGAACCAAACTAGCTTCACCTTTTCTTCTGCGGCTTCCTCATCTCTCCCACCCTTCATAGAATTGAAGAGAGGACTGTGCTCTGTATTAGGCTTTGTTTTAAGGTAATGTTGTGGCTGTTTTGACCTTCTCTCCAGACCACTGGAACTCTCTCCTGTGATGAGGCAGTTTTGCTTCTTATCATCCATGTGTTCACTGGGGTGACACTTATCATTTCTTTCAAGAACTTTTTCTTTGCACTTACAACCTGGCTAACTGTTTAGTTACCTAGCATTGACCTGTCTTGGTATTCAACATGCCTTTCTCACTAAACTTAATCATTCCCAGCTTTTGATTTGAAGTGGGACATGTGAGTCATCTTTTCACTTGAACATGAGAGGCCATTGTAAGGTTATTTGGCCTAATTTCAATATTGTTGTATTTCAGAGAATAGGTAGGTCCAGGAAGAAGGAGAGAAACGGCAGGATGGCTAGTAAGTGGAGCAGTCAGAACACACACATTTGTCGCTTAAGTTTGCTGTCTTATATGCGTGCAGTTCATGGTGCCCAAAACAATTACAAAGGTAACATCAGAGATCACTGATCACATCTCACCACATCAAATATAATTATAATGAAAAAGTTTGAAATATCGTGAGAAGTACTAAAATGCAAAGAGAGATGTGAAGTGAGCAAATGCTGTTGAAAAAATGGCCCCAATAGACTTGTTCCGTGCGGGGTTGCCACAAACCTTCAATTTGTAAAAACTCAGTAACTGAGAAACAGTATGAAAGCAGAGTGCAGTGAAACAAGGTACATCTGTACCTTGAACTTCATTTTGATGTTGAACTTTTTTAGCCCCTAGTGTGAAAAGGCAACACTAACTTAATCATTTCCCAAATTCAAGAGTATAAAATATGACTCAGACAAGCCTAAAACTACCCACAGTGCAAAGGATTATCAGGTTACGCCATGAACAGTGTCTTTCTCTGTGTGTGTGTATGTGTGTGTGTGATCTGTTTTTTTGCACACTGTTAAAAGTGTTTTTCAGAATCATATGCAATCTTTGTTATTTGCTCTAAAAACTTCAGAAGGTTCCTGTCAATTTACCCGTGCTTATTTTACATTTATGTATTTGCCTATCTGTATGTATGTACATTTACAAATGTATGCATATATACAATACATAAAATTTTACAAAATGAAAGTTGAGTTTCATCTTCTGAATTCCAATTGTATTTCAAATATCCACTGCACCTTCCTAGCCTCTATAATTATGCATTTCTTAGACCTTGAACTTTTCTTTCTTTTTTTTCATTAACCTGTGTCATTGTCTCACTGTCCTCGTCTTGGCATCTGTGTCATTATGTCCTGCTTCTTCGGATTGCATCTGCTTCTCATAAATCAATCCCAGATGAAACTGAATAATCTTGCCTTCTTATGCCGCTGTCTATATAATTTATCGTTATCAGATCTTTCCAAGCTAAACATTGGCCCCTACTGTTTTGATTCTTCGCATGGGGTCAGGAGCAATTAAGACCCTCTATTTATAAGCAGTAGACTATCACAAAACCTTGACCTTTGTCCACGGTCTTGTTCTCTGACCTGAGCCTTAGGGTGAGGCTTGTGTTCCCCGATGTACACGTCTAGAAGAATTCCGCTCTTTGAACTTTCAGCCATGTAGCCAGTAAACCGGATTTCTGTAAACAGAATAAAAGGAAAAATTAATACAGATCGAGGACAAGACCTAATGGTATGGATTATGGGTTTATATGAAGTTGAATTATTAAACAGAATTGTTCCAACTTTCAATAAGCTTACAATTTAATAGAGGATAGAGCAGAACTACATTGATAGTAATAATAATAACAGAATAAAACATTTGCAGTAAGAATGGCACAGTTTTATCTGGGCTTAATGAACTTAATACTTAATAAGAGGATTTCTTTATTTAAGAGATCAAAATTGGGAAGGGAGGAGATTCAAGATGGCGGCGTGAAAGGTGACACAGAGAACTCCTCCCCAAACCACAAACAGTACAAAAATATAGTTAATTAATACAACTAACCCTAAAACAGCAAGAAGAAAGAAGGCTGCACCAGACTGTATACAGACCTCACGAGCAGAGCAGACTTCATGAAACAGGGTACGAAAGCCTTAATCCGGCGGGACCCAAGCCCTTCCCCCACCCCAGCTCACCAGCATAAGGAAGAGAAACAGCGGGGGAGGGAGTGGAATCCTGGGACTGCTGGACACCTGGCCCTGGAGATCTGCTTTGTGAGCAGAATCCTATAACGTGTGGTGCTCTGGATGTCAGGGAGTTAGGACAGGCGGAGTGCTTGAGAGACTGACATTCCGGCTGTTTGTGGAGGAGGGGATCCACACCCAGCCGCTCTGTGTCAGAGGAAAAGCAGGCGGTCTGGGAGGCTTCCTAGCAGCCAGAGGGCTGCTGAAGGGGCGGGGTTTGCACAGAGCTTGCTGCGCGGGAGAAGGGATGGGGGACAAGGTTGTCTGGGCGTGCTCTGCCCAGCTGGTTGGGAACTTTGAGGAACTTCAGGTGCTCCATCCCCCTGGCTGGCTACTCAGCTCTAAGGCCTCCCACTGTGACATGCAGCCTGCTGCACCTTCCTCCTAGCCTACCTGCACTGGTTCACAAACTGCCAGTCACTGTGTTGCCATCAGGCCAGCCAGAGGGAGGCCCCGCCTACAACAGCTAGAGAAAAAAGCACAGAGGCTTACACGTCTGTGCTTGGCCCACTGGCTCTGACACTGGAGACAGGCACTGCAGATGGAAATCAGGAAACAGATATTTCATCCCCAAGGCACCAGCTCCACTCCCCTACGACCCCCAACCTCACTGTAGGGGCTGAGCAGGTCCAGAGACTGGAGTTTCTGCCCACTAGTGGGCACCACACTTAAATATGAAATGTCAAAAGACCATGGTTCAGACAAAAATCTCACAAATCCCAGAAAATGGGCCAAATGAAACTGAACTCACCAATCTTTCTGAAAGAGAGTTCAAAATAAAAATTATAAACATTCTTATGGAGGTACATAAAAATATTCAAGAACTCAGTAACGAATTTAACTCAGAGATACAATCATTAAGAAATGCCATATCTGAAATGAAACATACAATAGAGGGATTTAAAAACATATTAGATGTAGTAGAAGAGATGGTAAGTGGAATAGAAATTAGAGAAGAGGAATACAAAGAACCTGAGGCAAATGGAGAAAAAAGGATCTCTAGGAATGAAAGAATATTGAGAGAACTGTGTGGCCAATCCAAATGGAACAATATTCATATTATAGGGGCACCAGAAGAAGAGAGAGAAAAAGGGATAGAAAGTGTCACTTGGGAGGTAATTGCTGAAAACTTCCCCAGTCTGTGGAAGGAGATAGTCTCTCAAGCCATGGAGGTGCACAGATCTCCCAACACAAGGGACACAAGGAAGACAACATCAAGACATATAATAATTAAAATGGCAAAAATCAAGGACAAAGACAGACTTTTAAAAGCAGCTACAGAGAGAAAAAAGATCACATACAAAAGGAAAACCCATCAGGCTATCATCAGACTTCTCAACAGAAACCATACAGGACAGAAGGGAGTGGCATGATATATTTAATGCAATGAAGCAGAAGGGCCTTGAACCAAGAATACTCTAACAGGCAAGGTTGTCATTTAAATTAGAAGTAGGGATTAAACAATTTTCATATAAGCAAAACCTGAGAGAATTTACCTCCCACAAACCACATCTACAGTGCATTTTGGAGAGACTCCTATACATGGAAGTATTCCTAGAGCTAAATAGATGTCACCCAAAGGCTAGACAAAGAATACAGAATATGATTCATAACATACAAAGAATGGAGGAGGAAGAAAAAGGTGGAAACAAAAAAGAAGCTTTAGGTTGTGTTTGTAATAGCATACAAAGTGAGTTGAATTAGACAGTTAGTAAGGGAATTACCCTTGAACTATTGGTAACCACAAATCTAAAGCCTGCAATGCCAATAAGTACATACCTAATGGATATAAAAGCAAGACCAATCTATATGCTGCCTACAAGATACTTCAAACCCAAAGACATACACAGACTGAAAGTAAAGGGATGGAAAAAGATATTTCATGCAACTAACAGTGAGAAAAAAGCAGCAGTTGCAGTACTTATATCAGACAAAATAGACTTCAAAACAAAGAAAGTCACAAGAGACAAAGAAGGACATTACATAATAATAAAAGGGTCAGTCCAACAAGAGGATATAACTATTATAAATATCTATGTACCCAACAAAGGATCACCTACATATGTGAAACAAATACTAACAGAATTAAAGGGGGAAATAGAATGCAGTTCATTCATTTTAGGAAACTTCAACACACCACTCACTCGAAAGGACAGATCAACCAGATAGAAAATAAGTAAAGAGACAGAGGCACTGAACAACATATTAAAACAGATGGACTTAACAGACATCTACAGAACACTCCATCCAAAAGCAAAAGGATTCTTCTCAAGTGCACATGGAACATTTTCAAGAATAGATCATATACCAGGCCACAAAAAGACCCTCGGTATATTCAAAAAGATTGAAATTGTACCAACCAGCTTCTCAGATCACAAAGGTATGAAACTAGAAATAAATTACACAAAGAAAATGAAAAAGCCCACGAACACATGGAGGCTTAATAACATGCTCCTAAATAATCAATGGATCAATGACCAAATAAAAAGGAGATCAAGCAATATATGGAGACAATTGACAAAAATAATGCAACACTGCAAAATATGTGGGATGCAGCGAAGGCCGTGCTAAGAGGAAAAAGTATTGCAATACAGGCCTACCTCAGGGAAGAAGAACAATCCCAAATGAACAGTCTAAACTCACAATTAATGAATCCAGAAAAAGAAGAACAAATGAGATCCAAAGTCAGTAGAAGGAGGGACATAATAAAGATTAGAGCAGAAATAAATGAAATTGAGAATAATAAAATAATGAAAAGAATCAATGAAAGCAAGAGCTGGTTCTTCGAGAAAATAAACAAAATAGATAAACCCTTAGCCAGACTTATCAAGAAAAAAAGAGAGTCTACACACATAAACAGAATCAGAAATGAGAAAGGAAAAATCACTACGGACACCACAGAAATACAAAGAATTATGGGAGAATACTATGAAAAATTATATGGTAAAAAATAGGATAACCTAGAAGAAATGGACAACTTTCTAGAAATATACAACCTTCCAAGGCTGACCCAGGAAGAAACAGAAAATATGAATGGACCAATTACCAGCAAAGAAATTGAATTGGTAATCAAAAAACTACCAAAGAACAAAAACCTGAACCAGGTGGTTTCACTGCTGAATTTTATAAAACATTTAGTGAAGACCTAATACCCATCCTCCTTAAAGTTTTCCAAAAAGTAGAAGAGGAGGGAATACTCCCAAACTCATTCTACGAGGCCAACATCACTCTAATACCAAAACCAGTCAAGGACACCACAAAAAAAGAAAATTACAGACCAATATCCCTGATGAACATAGATGCAAAAATACTCAACAAAATATTAGCAAACCCTATTCAAAAATACATCAAAAGATCACCCATCATAATCAAGTAGGATTTATTCCTGGGATGCAAGAATGGTACAATATTCAAAAATCCATCAACATTATCCACTACATCAACAAAAAAGAAGGACAAAAACCACCTAATCTCCATAGATGCTGAAAAAGCATTTGACAAAATTCAACATCCATTCATGATAAAAACTCTCAACAAAATGTATATAGAGGGCAAGTACCTCAACATAATAAAGGCCATATATGACAAACCCACAACCAACATTATACTTAACAGTGAGAAGCTGAAAGCTTTTCCTTTAAGATTGCTAACAAGACAAGGATTTGCACTCTCCCCACTTTGATTCTACATAGTTCTGGAGGTCCTAGCCATGGCAATCAGACAACACAAAGGAATAAAAGGCATCCATATTGGTAAGGAAGAAGTGAAACTGTCACTGTGTGCAGATGACATGATAGTGTACAAAAAAAAACCCTAAAGAATCCACTCCAAAACTACCAGGTCTAATATCTAAATTCAGCAAAGTTGTGGGATACAAAATTAATACACAGAAATCTGTTGCATTGCTATACACTAACGGTGAACTAGCAGAAAGAGAAATCAGGAAAACAATACCATTCAAAATTACATCAAAAAGAATAAAACACCTAGGAATAAACCTAACCAAGGAAGTGAAAGACCTATACTCTCAAAAGTATAAGACACTCATGAGAGAAATGAAAGATACCAATAAACGGAAACCCATCCCATGCTCATGGATAGGAAGAATTAATATTGTCAAAATGGCTATACTGCTTAAAGCAATCTACAGATTCAATGCAATCCCTATCAAAATACCTACAGCATTCTTCAATGAACTAGAGCAAATAGTTCTAAAATTCATATGGAATGACAAAAGACCCTGAATACACAAAGCTATCCTGAGAAGGAAGAATGAAGCAGGGTGAATTATGCTCCCTGACTTCAAGCTCTAGTACAAAGCCACAGTAATCAAGACAATTTGGTAGTGGCACAAGAACAGACCCATAGACCAATGGAACAGAACAGAGAGCCCACATATAAACCCAAGCATATATGGTCAATTAATATATGATAAAGGAGCCATGGATATACAATGGGGAAATGACAACCTCTTCAATAGCTGGTGTTTGCAAAACTGGACAGCTACATGTAAGAGAATGATACTGGATTATTGTCTAACCCCATACACAAGAGTAAAGTCAAAATGGATCAAAGACCTGAATGTAAGTCATTATACCATAAAACTCTTAGAAAAAAATATAGGCAAAAATCTCTTGGACATAAACATGAGCAACTTCTTACACAAGAGTAAAGTCAAAATGGATCAAAGACCTGAATGTAAGTCATTATACCATAAAACTCTTAGAAAAAAATATAAGCAAAAATCTCTTGGACATAAACATGAGCAACTTCTTCATGAACATATCTCCCTGGGTAAGGAAAACAAAAGCAAAAATGTACAAGTGGGACTATTTCAAACTAAAAAGCTTCTGTACATCAAAGGACACCATCAGTAGAACTAAAAGACATCCTACAGTATGGGACAATATATTCATAAATGACATATCCGATAAGGGATTGACATCCAAAATATATAAAGAGCTCACACACCTCAACAAACAAAAAGCAAATAAGCCAATTAAAAAATGGGAAGAGGATCTGAACAGACACTTCTCCAAAGAAGAAATTCAAATGGCCACTAGGCACATGAAAAGATGCTCCACACTGCTAATCATCAGAGAAATGCAAATTAAAACCACAATGAAATACCACTTCACACCAGTTAGGATGGCCAATATCCAAAAGACAAAAAACAGCAAATGTTGGCGAGGATGTAGAGAAAGAGGAACCCTCCTTCACTGCTGGTGAGAATGTAAACTAGTTCAACCATTGTGGAAAGCAGTATGCAGGTTCCTCAAAAAACTCAAAATAGAAATACCATTTGACCCAGGAATTCCACTCCTAGAAATTTACCCTAAGAATGCAGCAGCCTCATTTGAAAAAGATATGTGCACCCCTATGTCTATCTCAGCACTATTTACAATAGCCAAGAAATGGAAGCAACCTAAGTGTCCATCAGTTGATGAATGGGTAAAGAAGATGTGGTACATATACACAATGGAATATTATTCAGCCATAATAAGAAAACAAATCCTACCATTTGCAGCAGTATGGATGGAGCTAGAGGGTATTATGCTCAGTGAAATAAGCCAGGCGGAAAAGAAAAGTATCACATGACTTCACTCATCTGTGGAGTATAAGAACAAAGAAAAATCTGAAGGAACAAAACAGCAGCAGACTCACAGAACCCAAGAATGGACTAATAGTTACCAAAGGGAAAGGGACTGGGGAGGATGTGTGGGAAGGGAGGGATAATGGGGGAAAAGGGGCATTACAATAAGCACAGGTAATGCAGCAGTGCGGGACACGGGAAAGGCAGTATTTACAGAGAAGACAAGTAATGATTCTGTAGCATCTTACTACACTGGTGGACAGTGACTGTAGTGGGGTATGTGGGGGGGGGACTTGTTAATAGGGGTCTAGTAACCATAATGTTGTTCAGGTGATTGTACATTAATGATACCAAAATAAAAAATTAAAGAAAATGAACAAAAAAAGTTCAAAATTGTCTTTCTCTCTGTCCTCTATGGCTAAATGTAAATAAATTTCTTAAATTTTTAGAGTCTCAAGTTCTTCATTTAAGAAAAATAAATAATACCTACTTCATGAAATGTTTATTAAATAAGTAATACATATACAAAATACACACATCTGGTATCAAATAAGTGTTCATTAACATGCCTCTACATATATACATATATATGCATATACCTGCCACTTTATATATAAACATAAGGGCCAAGTTTACACAGAATAAGTTTTTCAGTTTTTGACATACTGATATGGAGGCTTTCTAACTTGCAAGATGAGACAACAAATAGTCAGTTGTATGTATCAGCCTGGAGGCAGCAGAAGGTTGTGGACTGAAGATAAAGTAACCATAAACAGTGCATAGCTCTTCATCTGGGATATATTTTAAAAAGTTGGGAAACAGGACATCACCACCCTAGACAAGTTCTTCCTATGGTTAAGAGGAAGGGTTCAAAAGCAAGCAAACAAGCAGAGAAAAGCAAAGACAAAAGCAGGCTTCACCACTCAGCAGGTAAGAGGAAGTGCCTAGGATTGTGTGGGCTGAGGACTAGAGGACTTGCGTCCTTCATCTCAGAAGAATGAAGTAGTAATGAAACTTACTGCCTGGAAATCAGGGGGCATTCCTGATTTCCTCTCTTGATTTCATCTTCCTTCCTAAAGAGCTGACCAACTCACTTCTGGAATTCCTGCTTCTAGGAACAAGCGTGAGGCTGGCTGGGGTGTGCAGTGTGGGCCCGAACCCCAAGTTCACAGTAAAAATACAGCAGTCAGAGTTCAAATTTGATGTTGGCTAAGTCTGAGTAAGAGACTTAGAGATTTAGAAAAATGTCTTTGTAAGGTTTTCCTTGTAAAATGGAAAAAAAATGAAGTACTGCTTGCACATCCCCTGGGGCAACAAGAAAATGAGGCCACTGGGGACATTGGCCTTGTAATCCTGAAAGAGAATAGGAAGAGAAGAACCCCAAGTGCTCATGAAGTGGGCTGTGGCAGTTAATAAGGGGAGATAAGGAGGCTCTGGGGGTCATTCTTGGCTTGAGAAGAGACCCCACATGGATATGGGATCATCTGGGTCTCTGGTCTGAAGACAGTGAGATTGAGCTTGCTGAATATTTTCCTGGGTAAACAATACTTTTTTCTTTTTGCTCACTAATTCAGTAAACACATTAGGAACAATATTTATGTAGTTTATAGACAAAGAAAGAAATCACATGTTCCTGACTAAGTGAGTTAGTCATTTTATGTGGTTTTCCTATGTGTCATCAGACACTTTAGAATACCAAAAATTATCCTTATTTAGCAGTTTCTGGGTAACTTCTTTAAAAAATATATATTTTGTTATTGAGACACATAAAATAACACGCACAAACCCTCGTGTACAGCATGATGAATTTGACGTGGTCATACACTCATGGCCAAGACCCTGATCAAGATGCCAAACATGCTCACTGACTTTTTTCCTCCTTCACCTGTCTCACCCTACCCCCAACCCTCACTGCTGTGAAAACCACCAGCCTGTTCTCTGTGTTTGAGTCTGTTTTTGTTTTGTTTGTTTGTTTTGTTTTTTAGATTCTACATATAAGTGAAATCATGTGGTATTTGTCTTTCTCTGTCTGACATATTTCACTTAACATGATACCCACTGGGCCCATCAACATTGTTGCAGGCGACAAGCTTTCATTCTTTTCTTATGACTGAGTAATCGTCTACTGTCTAAATGTACCGCATCTTTATCCATTCATGTCCCAGTGGACACTTAGGCTGCCTGTATATCTTGGCTATTGTAAATAATGCAGCAATAAACATAGGGAGGCATATGTCTTTTCAAATTAGTGATTTTGTTTTCTTCAGGTAAATTCCCATAAGTAGAATTTCTGGGTCACATGGTATCTCAATCTTTAATATCTTGAGAAACCTTATTTAGTCATTGCTGATTAGACAGCATATTAGAAATAGTCAGGTCTTTAAACTCTCACCATACATTTCAAAACTTTGCATTTTAAAATCTCTAACTCAAAGTGTCTTCTGCAAGGCTGTGAAAGTTTTGAGAGCTGAGTATCTCATATATTTATATTACAAAGGAATAATTAAAAAGAAAGGATAATTCAAAATCTTTTAATACCTAATGTAACACCTAAAAGGTAAGATGTTGGCAGCCATGAAATTTAAAATATTGATGTATATGGAAAATGTAATATAAAATATCTCATTGAGAAAGATATATAGATATAGATATAAATATAGATATAGATACAGATATAAATATAGATATATAGATATATAGCAACAATTATTGGCATGCAGCCTAAATTTTATTACATAGGTTTCTAGGGGGTATGCTTCATTACAGAGCCCAGCTCAGTTGGCCATACTTATTTTTTATCTGACAGGATTTGAGCATCCTTGTATAACACACAAAAACAACAGGTTGCAAAACCATTGCATTCCATAATTGCTAGTCTGTTGATTTGGGTTCCTTAATATTTGAGCATAAAAACTGACTGGTATTATGCCATCACTAATTACCATCTAAGACTATAGAAAAAAGTTTGAATAGTAGTAAGAAAAATATCAGCAAATCTCAAAATTATTAGAAAAAATAATCTTGGAAGGTTTTGAATCTCAGTACCATTCACTGATACTGAAAGGGTACTCCATAAACATTTTACAGACAAAGGAATGAGTGAATGAATGAATGAGGTATGGCTTTATTTACAAAATGTTGAATGCTAGAAATAAGTAGCATTCAAAGTTCACATAAAGGAAAGCAATTTTTTGTAGGAAAAGAAATACCTTAAACAGAAAAGGAGAGTATCCGGGGCTTTAAGTTAGATACAGTTAAACAGACCTTATTGGTTCTATTTAGAGAAATTAACTTTTGAAAAATGATTTTGAAAACACAACTAAAGCAGATAATGGTACAATCCACAGAATCTAACCACATATGGCGTTTGACCTTCACCACAGAGGCGGCTAAATGTGTGGCAGTGCAGACGGCGTATTCCAAGGTTTTGTTAAATGCTGCATTTCACTATATGTTGATAACAGAGCTGGAACAGGAAATAAAAATGAATTGTTTTACATTTATGTTAAATATTTAATAAATGCAACAAAAATAGTTCTAAGTCATCTCGATATAGTGTTATTTACAACTAGTAGAAGAATACAATTTTGAGATATAACTTGAAGCTTTTTTCCTACAAAAAAAAATTATTGGTTAATACCAAAAAAGGTATTTGAAGACCTCAGAAACCCAGCTGAAATTTTTGATATTAATGTTGATAGTCCCAGCTAGAAATACAGTTTTTAACACTCCCTCATCAGTTAGCCCACTGTCCAGTGCCCACGGGTATTCTCCAAATCTGGCTTATGCTATTTTAATATAATTTCAGAGAAATCGGCAGTGCCTGTTTTGTGGCATTTAAGTTATATTGTTGTGTTCTACATTGTCAAATCAGTACCTTTAAAACAGAATGAGGTTGTCATATACGTTTTGCATAGTGGCACTAGGAAAACTGAAATAATGATGAAATAAAACTGAAATTCATAATGAAAACAGTTTTGTACAAGAATTAAAAATCACTCAATCACTTTCCTGTGTGTTCAAAAATTTTACTTAAGATGTTTTCTAAACTCTGTTCAGTAGTGCTATCTATAGCTATATATTGTTAAATTTGGTATTATCTTTGTTATTTATAAACATCCACTTGACTTTGTTTTGTTTTTTTTTCCCCTAGGATCCCCTGCCTTGACTGGAACTGGAACAATCAATGTCATAGTAGATGATGTCAATGACAACGTCCCCACTTTTGCCAGTAAAATGTATTTCACGGCAATCCCTGAAGATGCGCCGACGGGAACAGATGTTGTATTGGTAAATGCCTCAGATGCCGATGCTTCGACAAATGCCGTTATCAGGTTATTTTCCTCATTCAACATTTGTCTTTGGATTAAATGAATATTATGCGTAATTTTTCTGGAAATTACATAATCTACAAACGTAGCTCTATTGTGCTACCTATAGCTGACTAACCAATGATGCCTCAAGTGACGATTAAAACTAATGATTTTATTTATTGATCTAAAATTTTATTTTGTTTGTATTTTTGTTATATATCTCATGATTTTGTAGTTCAGGAATTAGGGAAGAGTTCAGTGGGAGATTCTTCTGTGTCATGTGGTTGACTGCTGCCACTGGGTGGTATTTACCTTCTGACCTGCTGTCCTAGAGGGCCCACGATGGCTTAACTGGCATGCTGGTGCTTTGGCAGGGATGCCTGGAGGTTAGTCTCAGCGGGGCCCCTGTCTTGGATCTTGCGGTCCCAGAGCTTCTCAATGTGGTTCCTTGGTAGGGTATTTGGACTTCTCAGATGTCAGCTCTGGGCTTCAAGAACCTAAGATGAAACCTGCCAGCATTCCTAGAGGCCAGGCATGAAGGTGGCATACCATCACTCCCAGCACTTGCAGCCTAAAGGTCACCTCCTTAGTTAGCTTGGTGTGTTTAACTGAGAAGAGTATGAGTCTGGACCAGAGTAAGAAAGTTAGTTGTCAGAGAGATAGGCAGGGGCAAGGTCATATAGGCCATATAAAGGCTTCTAGTTCATGCTGAGGAATTGGAATTTTTACATTTACTTTTAGGTGAGGAACTGTTGAATCCTTTCAAACAAGAAGCAACATAAACTGATCTGCATTTGGATTGGATGGGAGGAGGCAGGGCCATACAGAGAGGCTTTAGAGAGAGAAATTATTGAGACCATTTAGACACTAATATAGTGATTCAAACAAAAGATAGAGTGTCCTATACTATGGTGGAGAAATGAAAATTGAGTGAAAAGATTTGTAACATACATTTGAGACTGTAAGTGGGAATAAAAGAAAGAGAAAACAATCATCTACTAAGTTGTTGTCTTGAACACATGGGCAAACAGTGGTATTATTTACTGAAGTAGGTGGAATTGGAGGAGATATAAGTTTGGGAAAAATGAATATATTTTGAGATGCCTATTAGTTATTGCACAGAGATACTAACTGTAACGTTACAGATGTGAAGCTTGGGTTCAGGGTCAGGCTGGAGATGCAGATTTAGGAATCATCAATGTTTAGAGCATATTTAAAGCCAAGGAACCGAGTAAGAATACTTTAGGAGAGAATGTAGAGAAATAAGGGGGCAGAAACTGGTCATCAGGAATTTTCTCAACACTTGAAATGCAGGTTTGTAAGGAAGACTCACCAGGGTGGCTAAAGATTCTGGCCAGAGATAAAGGAGGACATCCGGGGGAAAATGGACACTGGCATGCATTGCTAAAGAAGAGAAGGCTACATACAAATGTCTTTCAGAAGGTTGGGACCTATTTCCATGAGAAGAGCTGCACTCCCAGAGGTTTATATAGTCAAATCCTTAAGGACTGGGAAGATTCCTGCCCAGGGTCCATATACATGTGTGTGCCTGTTTGGGTCACAGTGCTTAGCGCCACCTGAAGGGAGGCAGATGCATCTTAATTTGCTAGTATGAGACTCAAAAGGCCACTAAATATTACCTCCTTTACTTGTCCTACATCAAAACCAGAAATGATGGAATCCATATCCTAAGAACAAAATCTTCCATTGAATGTTGAGAGCACAGCCTTGAGAATCAAGGTGTGTAGAATTAAATCCTCATTTAATTACAGGGCAGCCTATTTAACATTTCCAGGCATCAGTTTTCTCACCAATAAAATAGGTATACTAATAATACAACTGACTGTGGAGTTGTTATGAGGAAAAATAAAACATCAAAGTGAATCACTTAGAATAGTGCTATATTTTTGGAAGACATATCCTATTTATTGAAGTGTTATAGTCTAAAAACTCTTAATCTGACATGCAGAAAATACTTTCTCTAAAGATAGCATTAGAATATTGCTAATCAACAGCAAGACAGTACTCTTGTCTGAGATGTTTCAATATCTGATTATGAAGCTGAATGTTTACAAATTTGGTCCCTACATCGTTTTTAGGAAAAAATGATATAATGACATGCTATTTTCTTCTAGTGTATGCCAAAGTTTCACTGCTAAATGTTATCCTATATTTGCGAGCAATCGCGATCAATGTAAGTTGGTCTAGAAAATCCTTTCATATTTTCAGAAGATTTTACAGAGTTGTACTGGTAGGTCTGCTGTGTTTTGACTGATAGTTGTGTATCTTGTGCAGTTGACTGGTTGGATTTTCTTCTCTCTTGAACATCAGAGAATTAACTTTATACTTTTATATTCATGGAAATATATAAAACTGATCTGTAAAAATCTTTAAATAACTATACTAACTGTCACACAGTCAGATAAAATAAAAATTGAAGCTATTTTTATCTTGTGAAAACAATTAAATTCACTTTTAATTTATGACAGATAATTATTACAGCTTAAATTTAAAGTATTTTTCATAAGTAAAGGAAGTAGTTATGCCAACCTAAACGTTATTTACTCTGACTTGATGTTTTTTTCATGGAACATAATGCAATTTAAGTATTAACCACTCCCGCTCTTTATGTAATCTGGGAGCACTACCCATTCTCTGGCTCACAGACCTATTTTAGGTTAATTTTTTTATTGCCCATTTTGTATTTCATATGTATGTCATTTGCCCAACTACTGATGGGCTCTCTAATAGCACAATCCTCTATGTCTCATATAATTTGTTAATTTTCCCTTATGGTCTACCACGATTTTGTACACAGCAGCCACCTAATAATTATTTATTTGCCTTTTGATCAAGCTATACATTCTTATGGATGACGCACTTACTTTGAGTTATACACTTTATATTTTTACTTTTAATATTTTCCCCTCTAGTCAACTAGTTTGCACTAATTCCTAGTCATTATCTAGTTTATATCTTTGCTTCCCAAACATCCTTTCCAGAGCTTAGCTTTTATGGGTATGTACCCACTTTTCTTCCAACTGGACCAAATCTCCATTCAAATCTCACTTCTAGTTCTTTTATGTCACAACACTGGAGAAAGCCACAAAACTGAATTGACAGGGTTGACATCACTCTGTGCTTCTTAATGCCATCGCATTCAATTTCCTCCACTCCAACCATTGTTGTATTTCTCCCTTGGATCTTTAAGTTATTCTCTCTTTTCTGGGTCAAATCTTTATTACTACAGAGATGCTCAGAATATCTGGCATCGGATCTTCCTTTATTTACCTATCATGACTTAGGAAAATCATTTTAGTGTTTCTAAGGCTTAATATATACATCAGTAAAAATGGAGATAAGAATTGTTACTTTGCAATTTGTAATAATTAAATATGTATTGATTACCTATATTGTGATAAGTACTATATATGGAATAAGTTAATCTACATAAATATCTCTAACACAATTATTGGGCACAAAAGTCAATAATATTAATTTTTTTTCCTTTTTATCCTCTTACATCTTTTTTTTATTAAGGTATTATTGATATACACTCTTATAAAGGTTTCACATGAAAAAACAATGTGGTTACTACATTCACCCATATTATCGAGTTCCCCCCCCAATACTCCAATGCATTCACTATCCATCAGTGTAGTAAGATGGCCACAGATTCACTATCTGCCTTCTCTGTGCTACACTGTCATCCTGTGAACCCTCACACCATGTGTACTAAACATAAAAGCCCTCAATCTCCTTCTCCCTCCCTCCCCACCCGCCATCCGACACCCCTTCCCTTTGGTAACTGCTACTCCCTTCTTGGAGTCTGTGAGTCTGCTGATGTTTTGTTCCTTCAGTTTTGCTTCGTTGTTATACTCCACAAATGAGGGAAATCATTCGGTACTTGTCTTTCTCTGTCTGGCTTATTTCACTGAGCATAATGCCCTCTAGCTCCATCCATGTTGTTGCAAATGGTAGGATTTGTTTTTTTCTCCTTATGGCTGATTAATATTCCATTGTGTATATGTATCACATCTTCTTTATCCATTCATCTACTGATGGACATTTAGGTTGCTTCCATATCTTGGCTATTGTAAATAGTGCTGCAATAAACATAGGGGTGCATATGTCTTTTTGAATCTGAGAACTTATATTCTTTGGGTAAATTCCTAGGAGTGGAATTTCCGGGTCCAATGGTATTTCTAATTTTAGTTTTTTGAGGAACCTTCATATTGCTTTCCACAATGGTTGAAATAGCTTACATTCCCACCAGCAGCGTAGGAGGGTTCCTTTTCTCCGCATCCTTGCCAGCATTTGTTTTTTCTTGTCTATTGGATATTAGCCATCCTAACTGGTGTGAGGTGATATCTCATTGTGTTTTTTATTTGCATTTCCCTGATAATTAGTGATGTGGAACATCTTTTCATGTGTCTGTTGGCCATCTGAATTTCTTCTTTGGAGAATTGTCTCTTCATATCCTCTGCCCCTTTTTTATCCGGTTATTTGCTTTTTGGGTGTTGAGGTGTTTTGGGTATTGAGGTGTGTGAGTTCTTTATATATTTTGGATGTTAACCCCTTGTCAGATATGTCATTTACAAATATATTCTCCCATACTGTAGGATGCCTTTTTGTTCTGTTGGTGGTGTCCTTTGCCATACAGAAGTTTTTTAGTTTGATGTAGTCCCATGTGTTCATTTTTGCTTTTGTTTCCTTTGCTTGAGGAGATGCGATCAGGAAGAAGTTGCTCATGTTTATATTCAGGGGATTTTTGCCTGTGTTGTTTTCTTAGAGTTTATGGTTTCGTGACTTACATTCAGATCTTTCATCATTTTGAGTTTAGTTTTGTGTATGGGGTTAGACAATAATCCAGTTTCATTCTCTTGCATGTAGCTGTCCAGTTTTGCCAACACCAGCTGTTGAAGAGGCCGTCATTTCCCCATTGTATATCCATGGCTCCTTTATCATATATTAATTGACCATATATGCCTGGGTTTATATCTCCTTATATCTATTTTATTCCAACATACTCTTCCTGGCACAGCATCTGCAGCATAATAGTCACTGGAGCCTAAATGAACATGTTGAAGGAGTGATTCTAATACTCTGTATAACTGCTGCTTTTACTCACTTTTTTGACAGGGTGAGTCACTACCTCAGTGTTCTCCAGACACTTATTCCTGAGACCCTTTCAATCTGATTTTCTCCCCCATTACTTTACCAAAAGAAACAAAAAACAAAAGCTCTACCCAAGGATTCTGCTGAAATGTACAAGTTCAGTGCCTTTTTCTGTCTTTACTCTCCTTCATTTCTTGCAATATTTGCACTACAGGGCCCCCTTTTTTTCTGGCATCTTATTTTTCCTCCTCAATGTCTGTGTAAATGTTACTTGTTATTTTTCACCCTGTATCTCTGACCACACCTACCAATTTGCCTTCTATATCTCCGTTTTCTTTTTCTACAAAGTAGTTTGGACATTCTCCACAGCATTTTCTCCTCATTCCTTTTTTTTCCTTTCTTTATCGTTGTGTGTGTCTGTCCACCTGTTTGTCCATGGATGTGTGCATGTGTGTGGGAGGGAAAGAAAAAGAGAGAATCATCCCTTTTTATGGCCACCACCACACAGAAAACCTGAGCAAAAACCTGTGCAGAAACCCTTTAAATCTGTACTATCAGCTTGAATCCATCCGAGAGTTTCTCACCTGTATTTATAAGTCTCCACTCCTAGAGAAGCACTTATTCCATCTCTACCTGCAGGTTCTGCAGCCTCATAAACACAACAGTCCAGGAGCCCCCAGCCTCTCCTTCTCCTCTTGGCATTCTGCTTTCCCGCATCATGTTGCTTCGCTTCCTCCATCCATGACTGATGGCTAAGGATCATCCTCTCCCCCACGCTCAGTCAGTGGACAAATTCTTATGTTTCTTCTTTTCTAAGGCATCTGGCACCCACTCTTTTCTGTGCATTCTTTCTGCCAAGATCCTAGTTCAGTCTGTGATTACATCATGCCCGGACTATTAGAATAAAAATTAACTTACTTGCCTGACTTTGGTTTCTAATCCCTCCAGTCTATATACTACATTATACTGTATAATTTTGGAAGAGTCCTTTACTGTGTCCCTGGCACCTTGTGAAGTTCTGAGGAGTGAGGCACTCTAGATATCATAAGAACAGTTTAATATAGGAGTAACTTTGTAATCTTGTAATTATAGTACTTTGTAACAAGTATAGTTTAGGCACAGAATGGGTGGAAAGAAAAACAAAATCGGTACTACTTGGGGAAGTCAGTAGAAGCTTCAAGTAACTGATGATTTTTGGAAAGATAGAGAAGTTTATGGAAAAAATAGGGGATGAAAGACATTCTAGGCAAAGATAGTAACAGGTACAAAGGCAAAGAACTATGCAAAAAGCATGGCATCAGAGAAACAGAGCTGTTCAATATGGTTGGTGTGGGTTAGGAATGGGCCCTGTAAAGCATATGAAAAAAATTCACATTTATTTCTGCATCTAATGGAAGAAAACAACTGAAGAGTTTTAGTCTGGGCAATAACATGACTAGTTTACAGTGTATGATGATTCCTCTCTAAATGCTTGTAGGAAGTAATTTGGGGAAAGCAAAGCTTGAGTCAGTGAGTGAAAGGGCAATGGCAATGATACAAGCCAGCTTGAGGATTCAGTGGCTCGACGTCTAACAATGATACTCCCTTCCTCAAAATCTCTCAAATTCCAGTTTGATGGTGGCATCACGCCCAGACTCCTTATTCCAGTCACTCCATAAATGGCCCCAACCTCTTCCAAGCTTATTCTGTGCAAATCCTCAACATGTCCCCAAACTTTCAGTCTCACTGGGTCACTTTCTGCTCCAGGGAATAAAATTTGTTCTTTCTCAAGCCTTATGGCTTTGCTCAAGTCCGTCTATATCCTAGACTGAGGTTCTGCAAACTGTGGCCTGAATGCTGCCCAGAGCCCTGCCTTTGTAATGTTACTGGAACATAGCCATGCCCGTTTGCACTCCTGCTGTCTGTGGTTGCTTTGGCACTGTAAGGGCAAGTTGCATGTTGCGGCAGCGTTCTTAGGGTCTGCAGGCTGAACATATTTACTACCTAGCTCTTCAGGGAAAAAAAAAAAAAGCTGACTCCTGGCCTAGAACACCTTCTTTCTCCCTCCTCAATGCTATTGTAAAATGGGTGACTTCTTTAAAACTTAGCTTCAGTTCACCCTGCTCCAAGGTAGGCTTTATCTGAATCATTCCAGTCAAAAGCAGTCTCTTTGTCTTCCGAATATCTAGAGCAATGCTTCTGAACGGTTTCCTAGCACATAAACATCCTGCCTGTTATGTGTTTACTTTTCTAGATTTCTTTCTTCCACTTAAGATGTAAGCTTGAAGACAGAATTTTTTGCCTATTTATTCATGTCTCTCTTTATTAGCTGATCTATTTAACTAAATATATGGATGGATTTAAATAGATAATATATAGTAGAATATGTATTATAATTTTGTATGTGTATATACTCATTATTGTATCAGCAAATAAATAGCACATTGGCTGATTGGCGTTGAACTAAATCGGTGTAAACCAATTCTTTATTGACAGACCTTGACCAAGAGCCCCTTTTGGCCTCAGCAAGCAGAGGCAGCATTTCTTGTCTTCACTGCTTTCCCTCATCCCTCAGGCCGAGTTTCACCTTCTTTATACTGTAGTATAATGGGAAAAGGGCATGTTGAAGTCACAAAGAAGTTCCAACTCTAGATTTACCATTTACAGATTGTATGCTTGTTGGAAAACTCTATTAGTTTCCTTAGATTCAGATTCCTCATCTGTAAAAAAAAAATACAGAACAAAATCACCTGTCAGGATTGTTCTAAGCTTAAATGAGAGTGTATACAAAATGGCTTGTTGCATTCTTGGTACACATGAACACAATAAGATGCTGCAGACCTTTAAAGACCAGCGTAGATGTTCAGAGTTAAGAAAATAGCACAAAACACAATCTGAAAAAATTCATAACTGAAACAGAAATTAATGTGGACCAGAGAAACAGGAGATATCTAGGAAGGGATAAGAACCAAACCAAGACTTATATAATAGAGGTGAGGAAAACCTGGGTATATTATTTTGGCAGTCTATCCATTTGTGGAATCACTTGTGTTCCTTCTGCCTCTGTAGTACTTTTAATGCCCACGTGTAAATTGCATGGAACTGGTATTATAGATATTATATTACAGAATACCTCATATTTTTGATGCACTTTAGAATCAGGTAAAGTCTAGAAATAAATTAATCACATATCAACATGGCAGTTAATTCTTTAACTTTTAAAAATAGTCACTATACTACCTACTTTTAAACACTCATGTGGGCCATAGCTGGTATTAGAACATAAGATAAAGAATAAGGATTTACAGTACAAGATTTGCTTATGGATCATTTAGCTGAACTTGAACCAGAACTCACATAACTTGCCTTTCACACACTTCTCTCTCTAGTGCGCCATGGGCTTATCAGATACAACACATCCAGATCCAGATCCACATGCATTTTTCATCATTCTTATTTTATTTTTCTTTGTAAGGGCTTAAGGGAACCAATATTTGATTGAGAGATGACCTTGCTCTCAAAAAGCTGTAAGGAAGTTTGTGGTAATGTGAATTACTTTTTTCCTTATTAAGTTATTTGGTATTTTCTAATCCACTGATAGAAACAAGGTTTCCCAGAATAAAATCACACATAATCGAGGTTCCTACAGACTTTATCAGAGTGGTAAAATGATTCAATTATTTCATGAGTCCTGAAATTCTAACTTTCAGAATTCATTTACAAACCTCTAATATTTTTATTTTGAAAAAGGAGTAGATATTTTCTACTGTATAAGGTCAGTAATTATACTTTATAAAGAGTCACTTCTTGTCTAGGAAATATAGTCAGTGCTATTCTCAATAATTTCTGACCTGTGCCAAAAAAGTGTTACAAATCTGAATGATATCAAGTACTTTATAAATACTGAAATCATTTCTCAACCAAAGTCCCTCTCTATTCTGTATTCTATGTTGTGCTCATTTTATAGGACATCTATTTTTTAAAATTTCAGCTCCCTGGAAGTTCATTATTTCTCTAAAAAAGGATGAAAATGCTGAAATGTTTGTTTTAACCTGCGAGCTTAATAGGAGAAATCTACACTCCATTGGAGGCAGTGCAGGCTTTTTTAATGTTTCTATTAGACACTTGCTGTTGCTATGTTTTAATGGCCACAAACTAAACCATATAAATATATAGTTAATTCCAACAGGGCATTTCTTTGCTGATATAAAAGAGAAAACTTTTAAAGTCATCTATTTCCTTACTACTCTCCGACTTTAAAAATTGTGGACCACAGCCAATTCTGAACCTTCAAAGGCTTAGCTACTTTTCTAGCTGATCTCCCAGGGATATACAGATAGCTTTCCTCTTCAGAAAAAGGAGAGAAGCTATTCTCTGAGGAAACTCCTGCCCCCTAGCCAATCTGGTTAGCATCAAAATATCCATGAAAATGTCATACCTCTCCCGACATAAAAAAGCAAAGTAACATAGCCATATGAGGAATAACAAATGAGAGAATTAGTAACTAAGAATGTCTCTGTATAAACAACAGTTCTTTAGTTGTCCTATATAGTCAATATACGTCACAGACAGTGTTTTGTCTTTGAAGTATAAGATCTTCAACTGATCTTTTGTGCCGTATAATGGTACACAGCAGCAAGATAATTTGTGAATGCATTTAACAGATGTTCATTTCTGATCCTGACTACTAAACACAATGCTAGAGCAAGGCTCCAATATTTGCTTTCAGGATCATTTGTTTATAACAAGGTAGTCTTCTTGGTGTATTTTAGAGCCTCATGATTTAAGAAGTCCTCAAACCTTGCAAAGACCTGCTTGAGGTCTTTGGACGTTTTACAATAAAGACTGTCAATATGACATCCACGTAAAATTTGAAATATTTATCTTCCAGGCACATTCTTTACTGTGTGATCTTACTTGTAATGTTTTTCTTCACATTTCTGCACAGTTTTTAAAATTATAGTAAGTGGATGCTACAATATATTAAAGCCAGAAGAAATAATGCCCAATTGTGCTCTCTATTTAGTTATAGGATCATTGGTGGAAACTCTCAGTTCACCATCAACCCATCCACAGGACAGATCATCACCAGTGCATTGTTAGACAGGGAAACAAAAGAGAATTACACATTAGTAGTGGTCTCCAGTGATGCTGGATCCCCGGAGCCTCTTTCCAGTTCCACCAGTGTGCTCGTCACTGTGACCGATGTCAATGACAATCCACCAAGATTTCAACATCATCCATATGTCACTCACATCCCGTCTCCTACTCCTCAAGGTAATCAAACCAACTCTGAAATCTCATGGTTAAATACAAACAATACATTGGACATGTTCTGTAAAGACATTTCTGTTACCTTTCCATGTGCATTTCTGATATAGCCTAAGTTTGCAAATCCTCTAAAGTTCAATTTGTTTTGCCCAATGAAAATGAAGGAACATTGAATCTCAAAATTTAATTTTTTTACCCCCAATTGTGTTTAAGATTTTTGTTATTGCTACATCTTTCCTAACACTATTTCTTCACATTTCTTGAATATTCTTAAATGATTAACATAGATACCACTTGGTTGCCAAGGAGGGTTCTGCCCTGAGATATAATTTGTAAGTTCCTGGGCGGAGGTAAGTTTTACCCCAAGGGGAAGTTCCCTGAGGGGAGGGACTTGGCTCTGTTTTTCATGCCATATCCTAGCAACCTGGAACATTATCTGGGAGGTAGTAGACATTCAATTATATTTGTTGGTGGAAAACGAATATTTACTTCAATGCTTCTTCACAGTTAGATTTTCAAAAACGTTTAATGAGTGAGTACTTATAATTAATTATTATTATTAATTTGATTTGATTCCAGTTTTGAAAGATGAAGTTTATGGAGCTATTATTGAACCACTTTCTCACTGACAATACACATTTATCTTTCTGTGTAGATTTAGTTTGGTTTCATTTGCTCGTTTGCCAAGAAGGCATACTCTGTTAAGAACTGCACAAATAATCTGCCATTTGTAATCTTTGAGGTGAATTTTCAAACAGGAAAATATGTAAATACAGGCCATAATTTAATCTTCCTTCTTTAAAACATTTTTTCATTAGAAGAATAACTAAATGGATCCAGGATTCCTCCTCTCGGTGATCTTTGATCTTCTTGCAAATGTCAAATTGATGTCAGTTGAAAGTAAAAAATCCATAAATTTTTCCACAGAAGGAAATGTCAGTTATCAAAATCATACAACCCTGTTGAAGGCCTTTATCTGAAATCCCTGCAGGCATGATTCTAATTATAGCCAGTGTGTGGTGATGCAATATAGCATCTCCTATAAAAAGTGAGTGTGTAATGCTTAAGCATCTTTTCCTCATTACACTTTTTATAATAAATAAAAATTACTGGTCTTCTTTTTTTAATAAAGGACTTTTTGCTTTTGTCAGAAACTTTTCTGTAGGAGCAGGAATGAAGGTTTGGAAAGGTTTTTGAATGAGTATACTGAAAAAATGTCCTTATGACAGCTTTTCTGAATATTTCCGCTACAGTCTGTTCCATTGGCATCCTCCTTAGCACTAACTTTTGCAATCCCAATTGAGTCCTTTCTTTGTTAGTTCTTATTTCTTACTATTTCATAGTTTTTTTAACTAATTTATGGATGTATGTGTGTGTATATGTATGTGTATGTGTGTGTGTGTGCCTCATCTCCATGTGATAGCTCATGGACAAAAGATTTTTTGCTGTGAAACAGTGAGTATAAGAAATCAACAATATCTTTAAACATATTTTTGTTGATGTGATTACATTTTTGGTAATTCAAAGTTGTTTGAAGACATAATAGAGCAATTATCTTTTTACATTGGGCAGAAATATAGCTCTCAGCAGAGCTCACATATTATCATGTTTGTTGGAAGTCAAGCAATGTTAGATTTCCCTCCTAGGAGCTATAATTCAGAATGAATAGCCACTGCTTCTTCCCTGTGCTTTTCTCAGAGGCATACTGGAAAATTTTAAATACAGTAGACTGTGTGGATTTTAGTTAGAAAATGGTAGGTCAGTCCCTGACGACCATCATTAAGCAGATCTGACTTGGGAACTTTGGAGGTAATGATACAGGAGGTCCTCTTCTCCCCCAGCAATCATGAGAAAATGAAGTTATATTAGGCAGCAATATAGAATTTCAGTACATTAACTCACTATCAAGTGTTTTATGTGGGTTCTGTGTGATTTTAATTGTGTAATCTGTCTTTTCTAGGTTCCTTTGTGTTTGCAGTTACAGTTACCGATGCTGATAGTGGATCCAACTCTGAACTGCATTATTCTCTTTCGGGTAGAAACTCTGAAAAATTTCACATTGACCCACTGAGGGGAGCGATCATGGCAGCTGGACCACTTAATGGAGCTTCGGAAGTGACATTTTCTGTACACGTAAAAGATAGTGGCTCATTTCCAAAGACAGATTCTACAACAGTGACCGTTAGATTTGTGAACAAGGCAGATTTCCCTAAAATCAGAGCCAAAGAACAAACTTTCATGTTTCCTGAAAACCAACCAGTAGGCACTCTTGTCACCACCATTGCAGGGTCCTCGTTGAGAGGAGAACCTCTGTCCTATTATATTGCAAGTGGGAATCTTGGCAATACATTCCAAATCGATCAATTAACAGGGCACGTGTCCATTAGTCAACCTCTGGATTTTGAAAAGATACAAAAATATGTTGTATGGATAGAGGCCAGAGACGGAGGTTTCCCTCCTTTTTCCTCTTATGAGAAACTTGACCTGACAGTATTAGATGTCAATGATAATTCTCCAGTTTTTAAGGAAGATCCATTTGTATCTGAAATATTGGAAAACCTTTCCCCTAGAAAAATACTTACTGTTTCAGCAATGGACAGGGACAGTGGACCCAATGGACAGTTAGATTATGAAATTGTTAGTGGTAACAAAGAACATAGCTTCAGCATCAATCATGCCACTGGTGAGATTAGAAGCACTCGACCTTTAGACAGGGAGAAAATAGCTCAGTATGTACTTACCATAAAGTCCTCGGACAAAGGCTCCCCTTCTCAGAGTACCTCAGTAAAAGTCATCATCAACATTTTAGATGAAAATGACAATGCCCCTAGGTTTTCTCAAATATTTAGTGCCCATGTTCCTGAAAATTCCCCATTAGGATACACAGTTACGCGTGTCACGACTTCTGACGAGGACATTGGTGTAAATGCAATTAGTAGGTATTCTATACTGGATACAAGTCTTCCATTTACAATTAATCCCAGCACAGGGGACATTGTAATCAGTAGGCCTTTAAATAGGGAAGATACAGACCGTTACAGAATCCGAGTTTCTGCACACGATTCTGGGTGGACTGTAAGTACAGATGTCACAATATTTGTGACAGATGTCAATGACAATGCCCCAAGATTTAGCACCCCCTCCTATTATTTAGATTGCCCAGAACTGACTGAAATTGGCTCCAAAGTGACTCAGGTGTCTGCAACTGATCCTGACCAAGGATCAAACGGACAAGTGTTTTATTTTATAAAATCCCAGTCAGAGTATTTCAGGATTAATGCCACCACAGGAGAGATTTTCAACAAACAGGTCTTAAAATATCAGAATGTCAGCGGCTTTAGTAACGTGAACATTAACAGACATAGTTTTATAGTAACGTCTTCGGACCGAGGTGACCCTCCATTACTCAGTGAGACAACAGTTACCATCAACACAGTGGACAGTAATGACAATGCACCACAATTTCTTGAAATTAAATATTTCACTCCAGTCACCAAAAATGTTAAAGTCGGCACAAAGTTAATCAAAATTACTGCAGTAGATGACAGAGACTTTGGACTGAATTCTGAAGTGGAGTATTTAATTTCTAATGAAAACCATTTGGGAAAATTTCAGTTGGACAATCACACAGGGTGGATTTCAGTAGCCTCGCCCCTGACGTCTGACTTGAATCAAAACTTTCTGATCACCGTCACTGCAAAGGATAAAGGAAACCCTCCACTGTCATCCCAAGCAACTGTTGAAATAATTGTTACTGAGGAAAACTACCATACACCTGAATTCTCTCAAAGCCACATGAGTGCAACCATCCCTGAAAGCCATAGTGTTGGGGCCACTGTCAGAACTGTTTCTGCAAGAGATAGAGACACAGCTATGAATGGCTTGATTCGGTACAGTATCTCTTCAGGAAATGAAGAAGGCATTTTTGCAATCAATTCCTCCACAGGGGTATTAACACTAGCCAAAGCACTTGATTATGAGCTATGCCAGAAACATGAAATGACTATTAGTGCCACAGATGGAGGATGGGTTGCAAGAACTGGCTACTGCAGTGTGACTGTAAATGTGGTTGATGTGAATGACAATTCTCCAGTATTCCTCCCTGATGAATACTTCCCTACTGTTCTAGAAAATGCCCCAAGTGGGACAATGGTTATCCACCTAAATGCAACAGACGCTGACTCAGGAGCCAATGCAGTGATTGCATATACTGTACAGTCATCTGACAGTGACCTCTTTGTCATTGACCCCAACACCGGACTCATCACCACGCAAGGCTTCTTGGACTTTGAAACCAAGCAGAGCTACCATCTTACTGTGAAAGCCTTCAATGTCCCCGAGGAAGAAAGGTGCAGTTTTGCTACCGTCAATATACAATTGAAAGGGACAAATGAATATGTGCCTCGTTTTGTTTCTAAAGTTTACTATTTTGAAATCTCAGAGGCGGCTCCTAAAGGTACTATTGTTGGAGAAGTGTTTGCCAGCGACCGTGATCTGGGCACTGATGGGGAGGTGCGCTATTTGATTTTTGGTAACAGTAGAAAGAAGGGTTTCCAGATCAATAAGAAGACTGGACAAATTTATGTTTCTGGATTTCTTGACAGAGAAAAAGAAGAAAGGGTATCTTTGAAAGTACTGGCCAAGAATTTTGGCAGCATTAGGGGTGCAGATATAGATGAGGTCACTGTAAATGTCACTGTGCTTGATGCCAATGATCCACCTGTTTTTAGTCTGAACATCTACAGTGTCCAGATCAGTGAAGGGGTCCCCACTGGAACCCATGTGACCTTCGTCAGTGCCTTTGACTCGGACTCCGTCCCCAGCTGGAGCAGGTTTTCTTACTTCATCGGATCAGGGAATGAAAATGGAGCCTTTTCCATTAACCCACAGACAGGACAGATCACCGTCACGGCCGAATTAGATCGAGAAGCCTTACCCATCTACAATCTCACAGTTTTGGCTGTTGATTCAGGGACCCCCTCAGCCACAGGAAGTGCTTCCCTGCTAGTCACCTTAGAGGATATAAATGATAACGGGCCTATGCTGACTGTCAGTGAAGGAGAAGTCACGGAAAACAGACGCCCAGGAACTCTGGTGATGGCCCTCCAGTCCACCGATCCTGACCTCCCTCCAAATCAAGGCCCCTTTACCTACTACTTGCTGAGCACAGGTCCTGCCACCAGCTACTTCAGTCTGAACACTGCTGGGGTCCTGAGCACCACCAGAGAGATTGACAGAGAGCAGATTGCCCACTTCTATCTGTCCGTGGTTACCAGGGATTCTGGTGTGCCTCAGATGTCTTCCACAGGAACTGTGCATATCACAGTCATAGACCAAAATGATAATCCTTCACAGTCTCGGACAGTGGAGATATTTGTTAATTATTATGGCAACTTGTTTCCTGGTGGGATTTTAGGCTCTGTGAAGCCACAGGATCCAGATGTGTTAGACACCTTCCACTGCTCCCTTACTTCAGGAGTCACAAGCCTGTTCAGTATTCCAAGGGGCACTTGTGATCTGAATTCCCAGCCAAGGTCGACAGACGGCACATTTGATCTCACTGTCCTTAGCCACGATGGCGTTCACAGCACGGTCACGAGCAATGTCCGGGTTTTCTTTGCTGGATTTTCCAATGCTACTGTGGACAACAGCATCCTACTGCGTCTCGGTGTGCCCTCAGTCAGGGACTTCTTGACTAACCACCACCTTCATTTCCTACGCATTGCAGGTTCACAACTGACAGGCCTAGGCACTGCTGTGCAACTCTATGGAGCCTATGAAGAGAACAATAGGACGTTTCTTTTGGCAGCTGTGAAGCGAAACAATAATCAGTATGTGAATCCCAGTGGAGTAGCTACCTTCTTTGAGAGCATCAAAGAGATCCTTTTCCGGCAGAGTGGAGCAAAGGTAGAATCAGTGGATCATGACTCCTGTACTCACGGCCCGTGTCAGAACGGAGGGAGCTGTGTAAGGAGACTGGCTGTAAGCTCCGGGCTAAAGAGCCAGGAGAGTCTGCCAGTCATCATTGTGGCAAATGAACCTCTGCAGCCTTTCTTCTGCAAGTGTCTGCCAGGTTACGCTGGCAGCTGGTGCGAAGTAGACATAGATGAGTGCCTCCCGTCCCCCTGCCACAATGGAGGGACCTGTCACAATTTGGTGGGAGGATTTTCATGCAGTTGCCTAGATGGCTTCACTGGCAGGGCCTGCGAAAGAGATATCAATGAGTGCCTGCCCAGTCCTTGCAAGAATGGTGCCATTTGCCAAAATTTTCCAGGGAGCTTCAACTGTGTTTGCAAAACTGGATACACAGGTATGACAATGTTTGGCTTTTTTTTTTTAATTAAGACTTAAGACATGTCAAGCATAATAGAATTTTGAATAATGAATCTGGTCAGTTTTAAATAATTTTCCATAGAAATGGGCATAATCATAGCAAATGCTTTAAGCATTTCCTACTGGACAGACCTGTTCGAAGCACTTGATCTGTATATATTTTATTTACTTCCTGCAAGAAACCTATAAGGTAGGAATAATTATTTCCTAGTTTATATAAACAAGGAAGCTAAAGTAGAGAAAAGTTACGTCAATTTTCTAAGGTGACTCAGTTAATTTGTTGTAGAGTGGGAATGTAAGCCTACACAATTAATTCCAAAGTATAAGGTCTTAGCCAATCTGCTAAGTGTTTGTATAAGAGTAAAAAAGGGTGTAATATCTTCAAACCAAAGTGTTTTCAACTTTAAAGGGCATGGTATATTTAAAGCATAAGACCTGGATCATCTTACTTCCTAAATCACTGTGAGCAAATATTTTTGTTGATTATTTTATATTATCATCATCTTATCAGAGTCATCATTATTATTGAAATTTGACCCACACTGTGAGGAGAATATAGCAAGAGTAGTGTTTTAAAAATTGAGATTAAAATGCCTTATTATTTCTACTAGTCAAGTAGAAAGCATAATAGCTGATTTCTCAACAAATTTGCTACAACAAATAAGCTACAACAAAATTGAACCACAATTTTCCTTAACATTCTAGAAGCACAATTAAACACATTGCAGCAAATTGTTCAACTAGTATTCAGCACCCTAATAGGACGTATTGTATAAATACACACACACACACACACACACACATATATATATATATCTGTTTCTATCTCTAATTATCTGTCATCTATAATTAATTCATCAGTGGTTGGTGAGCTTTCAACTGTGTGTAAGTATTATGCTGTTGATAAGTTGGAAAGGAAAGCTGTTATAATTTGAACATTATACATTTTTAGAACATATATATTACATTGGGGTGTTCTGTCATTTTTATAAACACAATTTAAAATACTAGTTAAATAGATAATACCAGGATATAATTTAAAATATTTTTGTAGGTGTTTTGTAGAATAATATTTCAAATGGAGTTTTTTTAGAAAACTCATGTGTATATCACATTTTTAAAAGATGCCCATCTGTGTATACTTATTGTTTCCTATTTGGAGACATGAATTGCTTGATGGTGATATAAAGCAAGTTTAAATAAGCCAAGGCAGAACACAGAAGCTCTTCCTTCTAGCAAAACAATACCCTTGAAATATAAATAAAGAAGTGGGGCAGAGAAAATATGTCATGGGAAGTATCAAAGGACTTGGTAGTATAAGATTTGGCTATAGCTTTTGGAAATGATTTAACCTGGCTGACCTTCAATTACCCCATGTGTAAAACGAGAATAATCATACTTACTTATCTTTTAGGCTTGTGGTAATGAGTAACAATAATGAGGTAATGCTTGGAAAGCACCCAGCACAGTGTCCGGTGCCCAGTACATAGCAGTGCAGGTAGTAGCGTGACTGTGGTGCCAGCAATAGAGGGGCGACACGGACTTTCTGTAAGGCAGCCTCAGTGGCACAAGGTAAGGGTGCGTCTTGCCAGAGCTGTGTCCCTAGCGTCATGAATAATAGGGCTATAGACATACTTTTAGTTCAGCATTTCTAGTAAGCCTTTTCACTCTCCCCTACTCCACCCCCAAAACCACATAACTCTGCTGAGAATTTGACAATAAACTTTTGTCGATAAATGTTTTGGTCCCACTGTAGTATATAATACACTCATTCACACTTAGATTTGGAATGAGTTTACATTTAGTCCTAGTGATAAGGAAAATATTCAACACAGCCCTTAAGGTCAGCAAACCGCTTTTTTCCTCCAGCTGGCAAAGCACCCCCAGCTCCCTCCTCCCCTCCTCCGGGCTTCTCTTTTGCCCCGCGCATGCCCAAATGGCACGTATCAAAATAATATAAATTCTCGCTTTGCTTGTGCTCAGGGCTCAGGCCTTGGGGGATTGCTCCCCTCTGGGCCCTCCGGGCTCACTCACTCCAAGACCTCCAAGTGCTGTTTGGGTCTTCCGTCAGCGATCCAGTCCAGGTGTTCCAGTTTTTTCCATAACACTAGAATGAAAAGAGTGTGAATGGATTTGGTAGAGACCAGGAGCAGAGAAAGTACCATGAGTGAACAAAGACACCGTGTGCCCATTTCAGTGTGCGTGCTGCGTCATGCCCGGGCACGGGGCTGGTCCTTTCACATTACTCCTCTCTAGTTGGTTTCTTTCTTTGATTCATTGTATTTAAATGTGCACTGCGTACTTCTCTAAATGTGATCTTTGAAACTTTTAGGAATACTTAAAAAGGAAAACTTTTTAGGAAGGAAAGGAAGAAAAACTTCTTTTCATTATGAAACATTAGTAATATTTATCAAGTGGCTATTTAAAGCACTGCCTGAAATTCCTTGCATCATAGACATTATTACTGATTTAATTATTCATTTAGTTCCCCTCAAACTCTATGAAATTGATATTATCATTATATCTATTTTAAAGACAAAAGAATTGGTTCTTAGAGGGATTAAAAGAGATCAAATAAGTTGCCTCAAGCATGGCACAGAAAGTGGTCTATCGAGGTTTTGACTCTAAGCATGACTCCAGAGACTCTGCCTTTTATATGCGTGTCAACACTCCAACACACTTTGATGTGTACTTACTGTATAGCGATGTAGCAAGTCCTTGATATCTTCTCAGAATTTTTTGCCATTATTCTGCTTGATCCTTACAGAAAGTCTATGACATAGTGTATTAGTCTGAGACCAGGAAGGAACTGAAATTACTTTAGGACCCTCAGGTAAGAAGCTGTTTAATACAAGAAAAGAGCTTACAAAGTCTTCCAACTGGCTAAGAGTGAAGGTAGGAAAACTCAGCAGTGACCGTAGCAATAAGGACACTGCAGGTATGGCGAGCTACCACTGCTGCTGGCCGCCTGCAGCGCTGCAGAGTGTCTCCCAGGCTGGTCCCTGTGTTGCTTTTACCCTTCACATATCCCTCTACTCTCACGCAGAGGCAGAATCTAAACCTGAGTCCTGCTGGGAGGGAGTTTAGAGAAGTAACTTTCTCACTGCCAGCCCCTGTAAGGGTGGGAATGGGCATAAAATTACTCCTATTTTATGTTTCAGAAAACTGAGCCTGCACTCTAGTGACTGGCCAGAGCTGTGAAACACTGAACCATAACCTCTTTCTGTAAGGAGAGTTATTTGAGGTATACATTAATTTTACACACTGTTCCTCTTCAGAGCTCACTGAAATCTCCATTTGCATAATTGGAGATATGAACAAGAACGATATAAACAAGTATAAAATTGAATGGCTAATACGAGTCTTCTTCAAAACCTATATATATTCAAATATTTTTTGGATCAACAAAATTATTTCAAATCACTTATGTTTTCATATTTTACTTTTGTGAACTCTCACCTGCATTTTTAAAGAGACTTTTAAACACTCTGCCATTATATACTGGAGCTGGGAGATTTTCTTAACTTACTTTCTCTTTAAAATAATCCTCAGCCACTAGCCCCCATCTCACACGACACACACACACACACACACACTCCATTGCAAATTTCATGTGAAGTTAGAAATTGTGCTAAAGATTAGAAGAATGAGTAGTTTATGAACTGCTGCAAATTGAGGCTTCACCCTATGATTCCCATAGGGAATGACTAAGTATTAGCTGAACAGGGATTTTGTGTGGAGAACATCTTGTAAGGATGCAAGCGTGAAAGGGAAGACTTCAACAAAATGATGTGCAGGGATAGATTGCCACCAGTTTATTCCTGAAATATTTTTTTTAAGTTTATTTTCAAGTTTGTGACCATAGAGTCACATAATAAATATGAAATAAGGATATTTTTAATGAGTGAATTAAAATGAATCAATTTGCTTGTATAGCTTGTGTTTCTGACCATTTTTCTTATTTGCTGGAAAAAGAACCAAAAGGGAATTGAAAAAAAAAGTGAAACTTCATATCCAGTTGCAATCACTTCATGCTTCGTTGTTAAGAAAACTTTCCTATAATTTTTGTATCACTAAATGGAGGTTTGATTAGCTCTAATATAGGTATTAGAAAAGATGAATAAATTTTCGCATAGCATAGGGCATGTGAAAAATTGACTTCTAGATTTCCACAAAGTTTAATAATACTAGAAATTACATCAGTTGTCAATATGCCTCAGTAAATCAAAGGAAAATGTCTTTCACATTATTCATGCCTTAGAAGTTCTGCAGACCTTAGAGGCAAGCAGCAGCTTAATAACAACAGATCCAGTATTTCTTTTCCTATACAAATGAAAATTTCTTGCAACACTACTTAAAAAGCACAATTATAGTAACCACCTAGCATTTGTTGTCCTGATCCAGGTTTTCACCATTTATAGCATGTCCCTGCATTAAGTCCTTCACAGGAATGGATGGTGGTATAAAACTCAGCATGTAGATAAAGCTCATTTCTAAATCTGTATCTTTCCTAGCAGAATTAGTTTTTATTTTAGCTTCTTTAACCTTTCCCATGCACTTTCACACATCTGGATGCATTTTAGGTGTGGTATTTGGAGTAATGCCAGGGATTTATTACCATATGGAGAAGTTTTCCTATGGTCTCAAGTAAGTCCTGATATTTCAGGAGAGGATGAGATTTGTCCATTCATCACTTTTACGTCATTTGACAGTATAAATAGGAATTTTTTTCCAGACATATAAAGTTATATACAAATTGTGCATAATAATTTTAGAGAAACTTGGCAAACATTTGCTTTCAAAAGATGGGAGTAGTAATTTAGAGTCATTCTTTTAAAATTATGACAGTCATATGTTAATATTATCTATAATCAACAACCAGGAAACCAAAGAACACAAACAACCTTTAGTGAATAGATATGATATGAAATTTTCTGTAAGATACGGAAGAGTAGCTCATTTAAGAGAGGATAAAGGGCCCATTTCTTGTTTTGATTTTATTTCAAAGAGTGGAGTTAGTTTACCTTAAAATATAACTTACAAGTTATCAAAGCATTAATAAAAGGCTTCTAGCAGCTTAAATGATTCTTATTTGTGCAAAAAAAAGCATGTGTTTGTAAGCTTATCATGGATATTGTGAATGCCATTATACATAATCATGTGTAGTATCATTGAAACTGTTTGTGCAGGTTTTGAAATACAAAGGTAAAGCAGTTTTTTATTTCGCTTTTTTTTATTTACTAGCAGCCCTTATTTAAACTTGATATTTTTGCTTTGTTTTGCTGTAAGAAAACCATAATGAAACCACAGTGCTATTTGATCAGGGTATTTAGATGAGCTCTTTTCATGGTGCTATTCACGTAGTGTACAAAAACCAGCAACTTTCTGCTAAAATAATGAAAAAGCTTATGGGCATACATATTCAAAATAAGTAGCATATATGTATTACAGAATTATGTTTGTTAATAAAGTAGACAATTTAGATACAAAATGGGCTTTGTTAGTTGCACATAGCCTCTCTTCTCCTCTCTGTATAAGTACAAGAGATGAAGAATAATACTTGTGATGATCAAATATATAATGTGATCAAAGATATTAAGTTGAAGCCTATATGAACTATAGTATATCTGAAATCATCAAATCCTCATGGGGTGGCCAAATTCAACAGGTGAGAATAAATTTAGCTCTGGTCTATATCAGTTAACATTAAAATGTGCTATTGAACAAGTAAAACATGAACATATATCTTTGTTGAAAAGACTATAGGTGATCACAACAGGTTAAATTCATGGGCAACACTTCATCACACCCTTCTGCCCCTGAACATGAAGATATATGCTAAATTTCTCCTTCAAGTTAAACTACGATCTTGAGAACTCTGAGATACCCTGACCACCTGTTCTGCATTCATTTTCATCTTCAGTAATTCCCATTCTCCATGTGCTAAGAGCTTACATTTCCTGAGGCACATCTCCTTCTGTCTATGATTTATAATGTATATCAACTCAATTAACTGATGGATGTCAAAGCAATGAGATCACTTTTTTCTTTTAAGCAGCTGCTATGACAGTTAACATATCTTAATAGGAAAAAGCTCCTTGAGTTCATGAGACAGACAGGGACACCTTCGCATTCACCCTACAGTGTACTCCCAAGCTTCAAGTTACTGACAAATATTGTTAATTGACTTGCAGCATTAATTAAGTTAATAATCCAAGATTGTATTTCAAGGTGCTCCAACACAAGTTAGAGCAATTCAAACTGCTGCATTCTCTGATCATCATTATGCTGTTAACACTAGAATTTAAGAAGATAGATATGTGCAGAACAATACAGAATTTGTGGCTGACTTCTAATTGGGTAATAAAGCATGAAATTTCCAAACCTGAAAATATGCATTCAAAGGCTTTCTTTCTATTCTAAGTAAAATTAAGACATCTTTCCCTCACATAAAAGACAAGTCCTTTTAACAATAATCTAAATTGCAACAATGAGTTTTCAAACTATATCTTTGAATCTAGTATGGCAACCTTTTTGAAATTCACTAATGATTAAAAAATTTACTTATTAAAGGAGTACTCAAACTAAATTTCTGAATGGTAAATAATTTGCATACTCTAGCCCCAACAAATAAGACTGTTTTTCCCAAACTCAACAATAAATTCATTTACTCAACCCCTAGTAAAGTCATTTCTACAATTTTTATAATAATCTGTTAAGGAAAAATAAGAAAATAAAACACCAGTTTAAATTAAAATGTTAAATGAAAGGTTGAATTTTTTTCTCTATTAATGTCTATTTATATTGTTGTGTACTCAAAGAATCAGATTCCATTAGAATTTATTTTAACTTTAAAAATAATTTATTCTCAAACTAATATTTTCTTAGTTTGTAACTTCTGCCATTTCCATAAGTGCTATATGTTTTAATACAGGAGTAAGTCCTATTTATTTTGGATTGTCTTTCCCCCATTCACTTGGACTAACTGAAATAACCTATAGTTTATATTTAAACTTAACTCATATGTCTGTGTTAAAAATGTCATTATGTAAGGGGTAAATAAGATAAATATTTACATGTTTTACAAAAATAAAAAGCCTAAATTTCATTTGTGTTGTTTAAACCAAGATTTAAAAAGGTAATTTCTCCCAACAAAAAAAGATTCAAAAAAGGATATGGCTGAGATTTACAGGATCAATGGTTTGGGTTTTTATATTTTTATGTATTTTTCTTGGAGAATATATATGTCCAAATATTTGAGTAAGTATTGTACATGACAGGGACCCCTAAACTGGTTAGCCTTTGTTCCCCATTTCCAATCTTCAAGAAGTGAAGTTTATAATTTTGTAACCCACTAACTTTTTTTCACAATATAAAGGTTATACTGACTACACCTATAAGGCATGTTAATCTATGTATTTAATACATTTTTACTTACCTATAAAATATGCTAATCTATGTATTTATACATTACTTTTAACACAACTCTAAAAGAAATTTTCAAAAAACAAAAAGAAAATTAAACCTTACTTAGTCTAATAGCATATGTGAAAACCATTTATGCTCTTAGAGTGGAAAAAAATGGAAGTAGTGGGACGTGACTCTCCTGAAAGTAAATAGATAATCAAAAGTATAGACAATTGGTCTTATATATACTTCATTGGGCAATACTGATACTGTATTAAGAAAGAAAAAACCCGACTTCTCCAGAATGATTTGTCATATATCCAGTTGGAAAACACCATAGGAGAGAATTCTCCTAGGACACAGCATCTCTCTGGTGTGGTATTTTGTACAGACTTGTAGTAAAGTTGTCCTGCCTATTTCTCTAATGTAACACATTGCAAATAATACTTAAAACTTAATTTCTGTGGCTTTATATTGGTAACTTGTTTATTTTTATTATTTACCCTTAGAATAGAAAGCTGTTCTGGAATTGTTACTGTTTTACCTTGTCAGGAGGTTCTCAGTTTTATTTAGGAAGGAAAAAATGTTTTTGTGACTCTGTGATGTAGAGAAATGTGTTTAGCTAGCAATGTCATCAGGGCTGATTCATGCTTATAAGTTCAAACCAGAACAATTGTAGATACACAATCAAGCCAGGAAAACAGAAATAAATTGAACAAAAACCTTTGACTATGTCTTCAGCATAATAATGATGATAAAATGGATTATCTATGCTCAACATTAAGTCTAGTTGTGCATATAAAACTTACATGCTTTCATGAGACATTTAAGAAAGGCATTAGTGTAATCAGGCTGGGAAGTAGAAAATAGCTTTACAGAAACAAATTCTATTTAATGAAATAAGTAGACCCCTCTATCAATGAATGGAAATCAACTAAAAACTTGGTAACATATCCTTATTTTCTTGGACTTAGAAAACTAGAAGCTCTTCTAACAAATATGTTATATTATAATAATAATTTAAGGTTATAGAACAGTGTTATTAGAACACATTTAAATTAACATTACAAATGCATATATACCACCATAACAACAAATGGACCTGGCTTTTTACTGTAAATTTGGCCAAGAAGTAATCAGCTATTCAGTCATAGCTTTGTGGAACCTGGGTATGGGAGCAGACCTACACTGGTGTATGCCATAGTTGTATAATTTCTTAGGCAAGATATTAGCTTTCAAGGGCCTCTTCTCCTTCGACTGTGTTTCCTGTTGCGTGGATTCATTCCTTCCACTATAATGGAAACACCATGTTAAGGCACTTAACTGATATTTTTGATTGCCATATCCCCATACCTAGCATGCCTGGCCCATAATAGGCACTTAGACAACATTAGTTGATTCAATTTAACAAGATGACCTATAAAAAATGCCTTTATAAACTGAAAATACACTGGTTAGATATTATTGTTTTAGAAAAAAGGCAAAGTTTATACATAATTTGTAATCAAGAATAAATCCTAGGTATTTGAAAGTATATTTGATATGTTTTCTTATTTCTTACTCTAATTTACAATAGGTATATGTAAGGGTTATTTCTTGAGAGTGAAAAGTATTATAGTTTGACAAATAAGCTAAATGAGATTGATTCTTACTTTTGAAAAATCTGAGTCTTTGAAATTCCTCTGGTGAAAATAATACTGTAAAAGTTTCAACTCTCTGGTTATAAAATGTGAAAAATGAAGTGACATTGATTAGAGAAAATAAATTCAGTGAAAACATTTAAATATGTTCACCATTTGTGAGTCCCTGAAAACAGTAGTGCCTTCCAAGATGATTATGTAAATTATTTCCTAAATATTATAAGGCACATTTTTGTAATAGGACAAGTAAATAAGATTTTGAACTCTGAGATATTTCACTTTCCTTATGTCAAGTAAAATGTTCTTAACATATATTTTCTCCAAACGACACCTCTCAGAATATATTTTTAGATATGGTCATGCTGTAGTGTTAATATATTGATGCGTAAGTTTTTTTTTTTTAAACAAGTTCACTACCTTTCAGGAAAAATGTGTGAATCTTCAGTCAATTACTGTGAATGCAGCCCTTGCTTTAATGGTGGTTCCTGCCACAGTGGTGTGGAGTCATACTACTGCCATTGCCCATTCGGTAAGTGTAGCTTCGTTGGTGATGTGAAATATCAATCAGTTTTGGCACACAATTTAGCAAGTTGTTTTTGTAGCTATTAGTGATTAAAGAAATATTTGCACAAGAGATAAATCCCCAGAGGTTAAATGTTTTTAAAAGTTAATTATAGAAATCCCATTGAATATATTGCTTTGATCATTACTAGAAAAATAATCAACTCAAGATAATTGAATTTGAGGTTGTCTCCTGAGGACATTTCCCCTCAAATATTTATGAATGCCTTCTTTTGAGCCTAGAACCTATCAAGGAAAATAGCCTATAAGCACTATTTTAAATCTTCAAGAATACTTTGTCGAAGTATTTTTTTTTGTTTTGTTGTGTTTCTCACTTTATTTATTTTTTTACATGGATGCAATCACTCCTGTTAGAAGGATTTTGTAGTAACAGACGTGCAATTTTCATGACAGGCTTTTTGTAGATAGCACCACATAACTAATCAAAATTCAGACCAGTGTGTCCTTTTGAGGAAGAAAGCTGTTAGCATTTTTTTTTACGCACACATATTTTTTCACTAAAGTGGTATGAACTAAAAGATTCCTTCCAGGTCTCACCCAAATGTTACCCCAGCACTGGGACAGCCAAGTACTGTGGAAACAGCTTCGGAGGAAGCTTGCGTTTTTACTTGGTTTGTTTCATACATTTGTGATTATTCCATATATTTAAAGGCTGCCTTACCTCACAAAACAGTATTCATCTCCAGATGTCTTGCAGTAGTTAAAGATCTTGTCTATCTCCACAAAGAGAAGAATTTTTTTTTTCTAATTTTCCCTTGGATGTATTATTGTGCTATATATACTGAAAAATGAATCTCAATGTATAGTAGAGAATAGAATTTAAAAATAATCTGAGCAGTAAATTGTAGTGTTAATGCATTTCCAAATAATTGCATGACTCTATCTAGTTTTGTTTCTATAAAACATGACATCAATAGAATGATAAAGAAAAGCAGATTATAAAAGTACCTAATTGTGAACCATGAATTTTAGCAATAGTTCTGATGCCCAGAAATTGTTGGCTTTGTCTAAAACCAAACAATGAAAGCAAAACAAAACTTAGATGATATTGTGACTAGAACACAATTTTATTTTCAGTCGAGGATGACATTCACAGTACCCCTCCTATTAAAAATTTCTTCAAGATGCTCACCTTTGATGTCCATGAAGCAGTAAAAAGTAGATGAAGGAAAAAAAATCCGCAACTTTAGATCTTCAAAAGTTCTTTCTTTCAGTGATGAGAATAATTCTAAAGGTGGCTGGTTGCACAGATAACTATAATCAGGTTTCATGGTTTAATTTGCTTTTGGACAAAATAAGAGGATTGAAGTGGGAAGTGGGAAAGTGATTTTAAGTGACTGAACAGAGGTTTTTTAGAGATCCCTTTGCATTTAAATTGCAAAGATGAGTATTAAAGAATCAGGCACAGCTCAGAGGTATTGCAGGTTTGGTCTCAGACCACCGCGTTAGGGTGGATATCGCAATAAAGTGATCGAATGAATGTTTTGGCTCCCTAGTACATATAAAAGTTATGTTCACACTATCTTTTAGTATCTTAAGTGTTAATAACATTATGTCTAAAAATATACATACATCAATTAAAAAATACATTATTGCTAAATAATGTTAACCATCATCTGAGCAAGTCTTAATCTTTTCTGCTGGAGGAGGGTCTTCTAGAATGTTGATGACTGCTGACTGATCAGGGGAATAATTGCTGAAGGTTGGGGTGGCCTTGGCAACTTACTCAAATAAGACAATAATGAAGTTTGATGCATCAATGGATACTTCTTTTCATGAACAGTTTTCTCTGAGCAATTTCTTCCTTTCATAAACAATGCAATACTATTTGATAGCATTATACCCACAGTAGAATTTCTTTCAAAATTGGGGTTAGTCCTCTCAAGCCCTGCCACTGCTTTTTCAAGTTTATGCTATGTTCTAAATGCTTGGCTCTTCATAGCATCTCCACCAGGGGTAGATTCCATCTCAAAAACCACTTTGCTCATCCATGAGAAACAACGCCTCATCTATTCAAGTTTAATCATGAGATTGCAGTGATTCAGTCACGTCTTCTAATTCTAGTTCTCTTGCTGTTTCCTCCACATCTGCAGTGACATCCTCCACTGAAGTCTTGAACACCTCGGAGTCATCCATGAGGGTTGGAATCAGCTTCTCCCAAACTCCTGTTAATGTTGATACTTTGACCTCTTTCTCTGATCGTGAATATTCTGAATGGCATCTAGAATAGTGAATCTTTTCCAGAAGGTCTTCAGTTTGCCTTGCTTACACCCATCAGAGGAATCACAGC